>JANSTQ010083216.1:0-14638 GCA_026167885.1 Bergia puertoricense | reverse complement strand
GTCTTGGAGTTTGTCGCATTCTTTTGCGTTCCAGTATGGCGAATTTTGTACCATGTGATCTCTAGCTGCAAAGGGCCCATTGTAACCGAACTATCGAAGCATATCAACAGCGCACGTGAAAAGTCGGTATATTTAAACAGTTAACCCGAGATAGCGAGCCTATCAGAATGCTTCAAACGCCCAGATCAGCACCGCTAGTTCGTATATCCTCTACAATATATGCTTACTCCGTATAGTTTATATAGAACGATCAAAATCACAAAATATAGGAAAAAGAACACAAATGGTTATCGTTCATATCTGACTATACCAATAGATTGTATCAGCCGAATTCGCTGCTGGTGTTGTGTAGTTTCGCGGTTTTATTTTATTTTTACCGACTTCAGATAATTAGTAAGATTGATCGAAATCTGCTCAATTTATCGATGAACGAATCTTGAACAAACGTACTACAGACAGTATATAGACGGTGCGGAACAGGAAGCTGTGTATTCACTATAGAGCCGATCATTTATGGCAAGGGTTTGACTTTTAAGAAGAAAATGAAAGGCGAGTCAGTACGCGAAAAGGAATCAGTCCCGCGTGTCTGCCAATGCGATTACCTGTTGTCACAATAAAGACGATTTTGCAAAAAAAAAAAAAGCCCTGATTTTTGAAACAGTAGTCCAAAACCTCTGTTAAATCGTCCTTCAGTGTCCTTGTCCACGAAGAGGAGAAATGCTCCCAGATCTCAGACGGCGGGATGAGCTGAGAATTTTGTAAGAAAGTAAAAGTTTAGTTTGTGATGCTTGAAATAGTTTGCTATATTTATAAAAGCTTATTTATCACCCCGACCGGGTTTGTCACTCAACCGTTTTTCCGATATTTAATAACCATGATAGCTACTGCCCTGAGTAAACCACTCAACTCAAAATGCTATTTTTTCACTCCAGTTTACTTGAATTGACTATGTGAGGGACCTGATGTTATTTTCCCAGTATCGCACTCAAAACTACAAAGACCGACTTTAAAATACTGAAACATGTTTACATCTTTCGGCCTTACGTGGAATAGTGAAAAACCGCTTCGGCTGACGGGCGCATTCCGCCTTCTTATGCTATTACTAAAACTGTCTCAGTGATGTCATCACACAAAGTAGCTCCTCACACCGTTAAGTGCACCAAGACTCGAGAGAATTCATCGAAAACCTTTCAAAAATTTTCACATTTTTGTACAACAAAAGTTTCAATCATTTAATACTAACTTTAAGTCTCCATACTTTTGATCACGCATTTTGGAAAACCCTTTTTTCAACAATATATATTTCATTTCAATATTTCACACCAGAAAATTCAGGCAGTGCAGTGGACAGATTTTTAAAATAAAACAATATCCAAGATAAAGCCAAATTGCAATCACTCATTGGCAAAAGAAGTGTTGCAGAACTATGCCATTAGAGATAAATTATCAGTTCAGCGGATCAACTATACACAGCGCTTTCAAATATAATGCCGAGTGAATTAGGGGCCAGTCGCCATTACATCTAATACTCTTGTGACAGTTGCTTACCACTTTCCTGACTAATGTTTACGTGCATAATGTTTAATTTACAGAAAACGGAAAGTAAGCAATACTCGAGATATATCTGTTATATACGTACAGGAAAACGTGTAAACACGGCTGAAAATGGAGCAATTTTTTTTATGAGATCAGTTGCTAAAACGGTAAATTATCGATAAATTAAACGGAACATGAACAACATCCGTTTCAGTTAAAATATGCAGTCAGTTTTAACTGATTTAAACCGCCAGCAATGTTGCAAAAACAGGGTAACGAGCAGACCGAACCATTTCTTTAAAACAGAAGGATTACAATTAACTTGTGACAATAGTAAAAGTAACGTTAAAAACCGAAAAAGATTTGACAGATTTCAGTCGAAGAAATAGTCATTAAATCCATGACAACCTTCTACCTTCAAGATTACTTCATTTTTTTTGCATCAATAATAAAGAGAAACAAAATTATCTTATTTTTACTTTTTATTCCCGAATATAAACCAGCTTAGTATAGTGAGTGCAAATTACTTATTTTTGCAATTTCAAACTGAAAACATGGCTTTTGCCTTGCCTTTTCTTTTTTTTTGAAAGTATTAATCAATCAAGCAGAGCATCAATATCGCCCGTACGGTTGCTACAGAGAAAAGTTACCGGAGAATATAAACAATGAAAAGTCAAAACTCAAAATTTGATATCAGTATTAATTTGGCATTTTGGTCTTATTGATAGTTGTATTGAATTTTAAAGCTGTCACAAAATTCTGTCGGATCGTTTCACGTTGCCTTGGTTACACACGAGGAGCACAGGTCAATTATGCAAACCACGAAAACACCAGAAAGAAAGGAGAAGATTTTGTATAATTTTTAACAATACTTTTCCGCAAATAGACTCAAAAGTCAAAGTGGAGTATAAGAAATTCCGGATTGTTTCTCAATGTTAATGTTCAAAGTGTGAGAGTCGTCCTCAGCGGAATAAAGCATTCACGTCAATCGCTGGTATTAAATAAAACGACTCTCTGAGATTCATTTTACTTTTGTTTTGATCAAATTGAATAATATTTCAAACATGTTCATTATATACATTCCAGTTTTTCGATGCTTTACAGTCCTGAAATACGAAACAGAAGGAAGTGCTCTCAATGACCGCCCGACCGCAACCGGTACACAAATGGGTGTACTGCGTAAAGTGTGCTGATATTTAATTGCCCACGGCAAGATTTCCGACTGCGAAACTCGGCACGTTCAGACGTATTTCGAGATCAAGAGGATTGGCTTACATCTCGAAGGTTCCATGTATAAACTTCTCCTTTTGCGTGTGGCTGCAGCTGAGGTGAACTTTCTTTATCAACCGCGAAAATTATCAAACATTTTGTAAAAACAACGGTAAAATAATTCAAATTTAGAATTTGGTTTTATTAAAGAGGTAACTGAAACTTGACACATAAACATGTGCGTTGTCCAAATCTGAAAACAATGTCCTTTGAAAGGTGTTTCTCAGTGCTACTCAAAATTACCCGAAGAAAATAAAATCCAGACTGCGCCGGCAACATTGCTGCTTAAAAATGCACAGAATGACGTGGAAGACAATTTATTCCTTATCGGGTAAGCGCTGGTGTTGCATTGTTACGAGAATTTACATCACCATCAGGATATGTTATTAGTTTTGCAATTATAAAGTCTCCAAGGAGTTCTCAAAAAACCAAGTTTTTACCCGTAACACAATTGCATATAAGATAACGTTACTGTATCGTAGTTTTAATGACACTCAGCGATTAAATTTTCGCCATATTTGGATATGAGAATTGTACGAAGTTTGAATTCTTCTTAGGTCACAGGGTTATGATAAGTAAATTCCATTAACCCCCCTCTAAGGACTAATAGCGAAGACCTTTTGTGGGCGCGCCGAGCATACTTTCTTTCATTCCTCGCATTCTTTATTCACCCCCGAGTTCACATAACCCAAATTTGAGTTCCATTTGCAGCCGCAGTTTACATCAAGGAGTATTATTTTCCCGGTTGGTGCGTTGATTTGTTCCACCGAATTATTTTGGCGAGAGTTTGAGGTAAGAAATCACTACATTTCGATTTTGTTTGTTCGAGAATTTCCCCGCCAAACTGTTCGTTCAGATCTTGAATCGTTCGAATTTTTCTCATTTTTCTAAAGTTGTGCTTCCGGAACGAGTGATCAAGAGGACACAGTGAAGTCTGTGTGTGAGCAAGGAGTAGGGTATCAACCCAAGTCCAGCTACTCACCAAGCATTTAGCTGGAATCAACTACAAATCGACCAATACCTCACGTAATAAATTCAACATGGGCGAGAATTCTGAAGATATGAAAGACAAGTCGCCAGCGGACATGGCGAACGATGCCGAAGGAGTTTGGTCACCAGACATTGAACAATCCTTCCAAGAAGCTTTGGCCATTTATCCTCCTTGTGGAAGAAGAAAAATTATTCTTTCGGACGAGGGAAAGATGTATGGTAAGAAGTCTATACATGGTCGAACTTTTTAAGATTTTTTCGCTTGGTGGCACGTGGCGGTTATTGTCTGTTAACCCGGAAAACCGTTCTCAGCATTTTTAAAACTCAAATTAAAAAGGGTACTTAATCCAGAGAACTTTCACTCTAATCACGAGAGAATTAGCAATTTAATTTGAGAGTCTTTATAATATTGCTTACCGTGTTTGATTTGCTGTTGGTGGCACAGAATGGGCAGTCGACATGTTCATTTCGTCGAACGAATGTTTATGGTGCTATATTGCTGGCGTTCCATCCATGCACATTTCATAGCTACGCTCGCATGAGTCCCGAAACGAGATCTCTTGAGAAGACTTTCTTTTTGATCAGTTAACTGCTAGAAAGATGGAGGTTTCGTCTTTAAGCAATGAATGTTGCTCAGAATTAGTAGAATTGATGCAGAAGTCGGTACGTCACAAAGTCGTAGTTGTGCATCCAACACTCGCGGACACAATTGTCAGTGAATACCGCAGACGCTTCACGTACAACGGGCCAATTGTTTGAAGAATGTCCGCTATGCTTCGCATTAACCCCTTTACCACACAAACAGGTGAATAAAATAGTTACATGATCAACTGATTTATCGATGCAGCGAAATTTGTTTTGAGCCGCATTGATTTATTATTAATATCTGTTTCTTTTGGCGGCTTGGTGTGACACGAAAGGCCTTTCTTGGAGTCCCGAGTTGTGAGAATAATCTGTCCTGTATTCTGTTTCAACAATAAGATTCTAACTTGAATATCTTTTCTCGCCTCCCGCATTATCGGAGATTGCTTGACTTTGATCTTGAAATAACTATCAGTTTTTGCATCTCACTTGAAGGGTAGAATTCAACAATTCTTTGTTGGTTCAAAATAACAAAGCCTGCTCAACTAATTGTTATGCCACATGGGGCAAGGTTAAAAAACAAAACCGTCTTGAATGTTAATATGAAAGATATCCAAACATTAAATTCATAAAGCTAAAAATGTACCCAAACAAGTACTTGCGACGAAATCTTTAAATTCTTTAAAATCTTTTGTTGAATTTTGTTGATTTAAAGACTTGCGACTGCTATATTCATAATTTCTATTTTCCTCAAAAAGTATTCGATTTTCCCAAGACCCAACATCGTCTTGTCTTTCATATGCAATTCTTTTTTGTATTGGGCAACTGTCCTGTAAATTTAATTGAAGTTATACGACGTTGCTAAGGTACATTCAAACCAATGTGAGAGGAATATATCAAATCTTTTGAGCATGTGAGCTTTTTTTCATTTTAATGCGAATGATATTTAATAACAAAATATATAAACATTTCTTTTTTGGTTGAATCCAATTATTTTGGTTGAACTAAATAGCAAATAGCTTTTGCAGTGACAGCAATGAAGGACATTTCTATTATATTGAACCATTATTTTGGTAAAATATCTCCAAGCTTAGATTTGAATGGCTAGGAAATAAGAATTAAAATAAACTTTGATAATTTGTCATACAGATAATGGCAAGAATACAACAACAAAAAACAAAGAAAAAAGGATGCAATTTGAAAATTTTCACTCTGTTATTTTGTTTAAGTATTAGATTTCATTGCAAAATAGATTAGAAGAATAAAGAATACAAACATCAGAAAGGAAATTATACTAGTTCCATCCATGGCAACAAAAACTGAAAATAAACTAAACAGCAAGAAAGTATAATTGCAAATGTTATTCTCTTGTACTTTGTTAGAATTTGTTTCGACCAATTGTCCCTCAGAAAACATATAAACTTTTTTTGCCATTTCTATGGCAAAAGTGTTTTCCAGTAGGGGAGCAGAGAAAAACTTGAGCCACTGTTCACTGCTGATCCAGATCTCAAATGATTTAGCTATTAATAATGCAGCTCTTTTTATAATTTTTGATCACTCCATTGTCAAAAATGATATTGAATAATCAATATTTAAAATATCTTTGCCAGTAAAAATGTAAAAAAGAAAAGTTTGAAGTTGTTGGACATCATTTTGCTTGATAACTTCAGAAAAGTTAAATTAGAAATCAATAGAACATAAAATGCAGTTTAAAAGTTTTGTAGTGTCAATAGGAAAATTGTATAATGCGACTGGTTATTTTTACGAGGCAGTTTTATTTTTCGAGTCTTTAGGCAAGAAAAATAAAAACTGATGAGTAAAAATAACTAGCTGTATTTGTACCATTCAACAGTATATCAGGGCTTGAACTTCATCCTTTATTTGAGGTGCACTTATGTAACTAATTTTCAATTTTAAGGTGCACTGCCTAAATTTTAGGCACACTGCAGTGCCAGAGCTAAAAATTTTAGGTGGCGCAGCAAACATTTCGAACACTCAGAACTTTAATTCTTACTAACAGTAAAACATTTTTTGCTCTTTGTTTGTTAAGTTTCTCAGCCTCAATGTAACAACAGTTATTGAAAATTAATGAACTAAAAACTGTCGTCTAAATCCAAAGGCCCCACTGCACGAAGGAGATGGGGTGGCTGTTTTGGAGGCTAGAAGTCCTCGGACAACCAAAATCTCTCACGGACCCCTAAAATGTCTCGCACTCTGGCACAAGTGGCCAGTAAAAATTATTATTGAAGTTGTTCAAATAACTGGTTCAAAAAAGCAACTTACTTTTTTTGTTAATGTGGTAATTCAGGAGTTATCTATTAGCTTTGATGGTTGTGAAGGAAATATATTTTGGTATTTGGTTGCTTGCTGTGTGTGTATCTAAGTTGTTGAGTGAACTTGTTCCAGGCATTTTTGAATTATGGTAATGTTTGTGAAAGTGACTGGTAACTGGTTTACGAAAGCATTGACGTTAGGTGGCCTACTTGCATTTCTGTTTTAGATGTTTTTTGCGATCATCTGCTATATGAGTCGGTGCTTGGATGATCTTTTAAAAATATAGGTGTAGCAGCCACTTCAGTTTGTAATATCTTATTAAAATTTTAAAAGAAAAGATACTGTTCTTTGGATGTGACACAGACCCGCTAAGCAAACAAAAGGGCAATTGATCCAAGTCAAAAACTGAACAGGACTGGCGTGTATGAACTTCATAGAAATTGTCGAATTATGTGATAATTAAAGACAAGTTCTATTTATTACAGTTGGGATATTGCTAATTAATGATCCAATTCCTTGATGTCATGTACACACATCAAACACAGGCAACTGCCTGTGAGAGAAATTAGGCTGCCTGGGTGCTTGGCTACTACATGTACATAGCCACAGTTTACACTCTTAGGTTATGTTCACATGGTATCGAACAAATTTTTGACCAGCTGAGAAATTTGACGGAACCATTCAATATTTTTGCTCTGTTCACACAGAACTGATGAACCAGGTTGAATTTTAACTTTTTTCAGTGGTTTTACGACCTGCTATGTTCACACAGTACCGGACTAATTCCAACCAGTTAAAAATTTGTGCGTTTAGGGGTTCCACACTAACCATACAAAAATTCTGATGCTCATGGTGTTCACAACACACCGGTCAAATTTTTGACTGTGCTGGCTAGAAATTTGTCCTCCATTTTGGAGGCTGAATTTTTGAATGGCAAGGCATCTAAATTTTCATACATTAGTGTGGTTCTGTGTGAATGGAACCCCTAAATGCACAAATTTTTAACCATCTGGAAGTTTGTCGGGTACCATGTGAACCATCTTTTTTATTACATTGAATAAACAACGTGGACAAGATACATTGCCAATGTGAGCGAGCTATTGTTTGTAGTGTCTAGAGGCTTTCCACTTTCCAGTCGCACTTCATCATTTGCTTTGAAGTGCAACTGTGCAACCAGTGTCAATTATTAGGCACATTCTGAAAAATCTAGTTGCATATGCGACCATTTAGGCATAAACTTTGAGCCCTGCATATATGTAACGAATAGTTTGTCTTGTTACTGCAGGCCGTAATGAACTGATTGCTCGGTATATCAAGTTAAGAACAGGCAAGACAAGGACGAGAAAACAGGTAAGTTTTTACTTTACACACTAGATGTGTTAAACATATTGCGAAGTTTTTTAGGGGCTTTGTAATTTCCTATCAGAGAAATTTATCAAGGTACCCATTGTTGAGTAGTTAATGTCACAAACTATTTGTATAAAACATGGCTTGCAAGTTGCTTAAGGAAGCTCTAAAAGTACTCTTAAAATCATAGATATTTTATCCTTATATTCTATTCCTTGAATACTTCTGGAACTGGTTATCAGACCTTCCGAACTAAGCATGGTTTGTTTATAAAACTTTGTTTGAGTGCTTGCTTTCTTTTTGGAAGGAATTTTTAAGAGTGAGTCAATGTTTTTAAGTAGTAAGAATTTGTAGTCCTATAAATGATAGTTTGATAAACTTTTATTCCCTGGAAACTCTTGTCAAGAGGACCTATCCCATAGCTGGTTTTGTTTTTCTATACAATAAAAATATTTAATTACTAAATTATTTATCTAAACTAATCCCTTAAAGGCATGCTCATATACATCTACATATGAATTTGTATATATGTGTGAATGTATGTATGTTTGTATAAATATTTAATAAAAATAGAGTTTAAAGCCATATGTATGTATGTATGTGTGTAAGTATGTATATATTTACAATTATTTATTTATACATGTATATATGTGTGGGTATGTATGTATGTTTGTATATATGTATGTATATATGTATGTATATGTGTGTGTGTGTGTATGTACTGATCACTGACACCAACATTGGTTTGGTTATAGCACTAAGCAGTAATATAAATAATGACTTTGATCTAGAAAAAGTTCCCCAATGATTTTTTGTCTGTCAGTTGATAAACTAGAAATATAGTGTTGCTTCAAGAGCAGAAATTGAACTTTTTCAAAAATTATGATTTATACATAGATCAAAACTTTATCAAGCAGGTTACAAATATAGACTATTTGAGTTTGTTATTGATCCATTGCACTGCAGGATTAATATGAAAAGATTACTTTTAGCAATAACTTGTTCCAATTAGATTTGTTGGGTGTTTTGTATAATTTATAATAATTATAGTAATTTACAGGGTTCCCCTGGTCCTTGAAAATCCTGGAAAGTGCTTTAATCTGGAAGAAAAAATCCCAGGCCTGAAAAGTCCTTGAAAATTGGTTGAGGACCTTGAAAATCCTTGGATTAGTTACCAGCTGCACCACCAGAAAATTAACTGTTAAGTGAAAATTTTGATTTCAAATGTGAAAGGTGTTCAAGAACAAAATGCAGGTTTTAACTTTGGCAAAAGCAAATTGTTTTCTTTTAAAAACTTAGATTTATTTACCACAGAAGGACATTGAATCTGCTAGAAAATGCCCTGGAAAGTCTATAAAAAGTCCTGGAATTTCTTCTTGTGTAAAGTGATAAACCCAAATTACAGTAATTATCTATTTCTATTTAAGAGCCCTTGCCCTGCTTATTGAATTGTTAGTGAAAACTGTAAACAGAACATTTTTTTGTTGAATTAAGTTAGTGACAAGCTGGTTGCATGCATGTATGGATCTAGAGTTAATTTATTTTGACAAATAAGCTCGAAAATCTTGGTTTTACGACTGAAATGTAAACTACAAATGCCCTGAACAACATTTTGTGCATTATCTTTGCAAGAACAAAAGTGTTTAAATGCAGCTGGTCAGCATCTGGCACTGAGCTGTCCTATCCTAAGTCCCAGACCCCTCTGGTCTATCTGGATAAATGGAAATGGCATAAATTTACCAAAAACCTTTTCAAAATGGGGTCTAATTGATGTGAACAACCTTAGGCTGTCTGGAGTATAGTGCACTAGTTGTTTCTGTTATTGGGTATTCGCCAAGGACATTTGAGATATTTTCACATGTTGTAATTTAAGTGTTTGGTTAAGAATCAGATTCACTTTTGCATCAAACATTTGATTTCAATGTTACTAAATTTAATTTGAAGTGACCCTTGTTTTGTTTATGTTATGAAACCACGCTACTGAGCACTGTAACACTTCATTAGATGATATTATTTACACGAATGAGGTCCCTAATTTGTAACTGTATTTTAAATATTTTGAATGACAAGAATTTTATCTTTTGAGTGACAAGATAATTCTCTTTTGGCAAACACCAATACAAATATTTCAACCACCATATATGGCCATTGCCATGCAAGTTATTTGAAGAGTCTGGGCTGCTTAAAATTCCAGACATTTTTGTGTGTCCCAAGCCTTGAGGGATGTTTAGATACACAGTAAATGTTTCGCAATCAATATGCGTAAAACAAAAACATCAGTCAGACCTTGTGCAAGAAATATAAGTGTACTGTTTAGTATGTGCATGTACAAGTGTTCACACTGCTAGGCTTTGTCTCATGAAGCAGTTTAATACAGCTAGTTCATTCAGTCTGTTTCATAATATTAATAAATTTAGTAAATAGCCATTCCAACTTTACCTAATAATTACTGATAATTGACTTTGTATTGACTAAGTTATTTTCCTAAGTTCACTTTATGTGTAACTATGAATTTTGGAATATTGTATTACACTGGTCAGATGCTCAGCTCAGTCCCTTTAGCTATTATAAACTATTCAGCCATCAAGTTGGCAGTTCAAATGATGATAATTAAATTTGATCTGTTCATTTAAGTTGTTATCACTTTTGATATTAAAAATAAAGTTACAAATATTCTAAGTAGCTATTGTCACTTATTGTTGCTGATGAGTCAGCCAGTCCTTGATTAAAGGTTTGAGAAGACAGGTGTGTTTGGTTTGTTGACAAATATTCTATTAGTAGAAATCTGCCTGTTTATTGGGACCAGATAGTGTGACTGCAATTGAGTTTTTAGTACAGGTAGTCTCTTAAAAGAGAGACTTTTTAAACATTTTTAGCAATTCAGTGGCCAGGTATCTGAATGACATTACTGGCCAGTTAACTTTAAACACATTAAAATCTGTGAACTTAATGAAACCCATTTCAGTTATCATCACAAAATATATAAATTTAACCTACCAAAGTTTAAAGCCATAGTTTATTACGATTAATTTTGGTTAAATTATTAATTCATTATGATGAATGTTGTAGTTATTTCTTCTCATAATTATTGTTTTTTAAAATAATGATAAACTCAAATTCTCAGTTATATAATTAGTGAGATATAGGTCTTCTTTGAAAGAATTGTTAAACAAAAAATACTTCTATATGCCAGTTGATATAACAGTTGTGAATTCTTAAGGGCATCTTACATTTTAAGTTGTCAAAAATCTTTCCAAACACTTAATCCAGCCTCTCCAGACCTTTGCTCTCAATTTAAAAATGGGGTGTAGTATTTAGATGATCATCTGCAAAAAAAGCTAAAACCATTACTGAGACAAATAACATATCTAAATTTATTTCTTTTTTAAGTTATAACTCGGGTGTTTTAAGGTTCTTATAAGTCTATTTACTTATATAACTTACTTATATAAATATTAAATTGATAAACAAAAATATAATTTTGTCTTTTATATTTTTGTCTGTATTTTATGTACATCTATGAATGTTTGATTGTAACATAACCAGACAAAATAAGATTCCCTCACTGCTATTATAATTATTGCAGTAATTATAATTATTATTAAAGAGTATTAGTTTTTGCTTGTAATGACAAAATGAAATAAAATGTAAACTTGAAGGCGTTTAAACTGCTGACACATTTTTTAGTTCAAACAAGAATAATTGTTTAATGAGAAATCACACCAAAGCAAAACTCAGGCATTACCTTAACACCTCAGGTTTCAAGTCATATGCAAGTCTTAGCAAGGAAAACTGCAAAGGATGTGCAGGGGAAATTAAAGGTTTGTACTAACGAGCCACTGTGTGTTCTATTAACGAGAATGCCCGTGTGTGACTCTTAGGTTTCAAGCCATATGCAAGTGTTGGCAAGAAAAAAGGCTAGGGAAATACAAGGACATTTAAAGGTGTGTGTACTCTGTCATGCAGAAGAGATTTGGGGAAGTATTTTTGGAAATGTGCTTCAGGTTTAAATCTCTGTAGCTTTGGAAACAGCATGCTACAATCTCATGTCAACACATCCTGTCGGCCAGTGTGGTCAAAGCAAGCACTGACACTGATAACGACTATACATATCTTAAGACCCAGCTCTGCTCTTAATTAATATTATTGTTATTACTGTTGTTATTTTTGTTTATTTGCAACTGCTAATTTAATTATTGTTTTCATGTGGCTTATGAAAAATATTGACTTTGTTTTTGATGTGAAAGAAATGTGTTTGGCATTACTAAACATGGACATGCAAAACCAAAAGTAATGCTTAGCTAGTTATACTATGTAATATGATATTTTTTTATGATTTTTGTTTTGCACAGTAACTAATGTCTTTATTTTCAAAATGGTGTTTACAACAAAGTCTGGCAGATCCATTTTGCTTATTATCTTTTTTTTTTCATTTCTTTAACAAAATAAACTCACCAAACTTGCAACTGATCAAAATATTCAAATTCAAATTGTTCATTTCCTTAAAGATATGTTGGTGTTCCACTGAATAGTTTTGTTTTCATTTTCTAATTACCTTATGTCATTATGATACTTGATGCCTTGAAAAAGCTGCATTTGAAAATTACCTTGCAATAGTATGTGTATATTAATCTTGTTTTGTAAAAATTATCTTAAAACTTGTTACATATTTGTCCATAATGTAATGTAGATGGTATCCTTTCAGGACCAGGCAGCCAGAGACAAAGCCCTCCAGACAATGGCATCAATGTCTTCTGCGCAGATTGTGTCGGCATCTGTCCTCCATAACAAAGCTGTCACCTCAGGAGGCCCAGTGCCATTCAGTGCAAATGAGAATCAGCCATACGGGGTAGGAATTTAAAAGATTAAAGGGACTCTTTCGTGGCTGAGTCAATGAATTTTCTCTTTTTCAGAAATTAAATTTTTATGTTCTTTATCCAAATAATTTCAAAAGAAAAAACTCAGTTCACCACTAAGACAGTAATTAATCACTTCTATCAAGGTTTCATGCATTTTAAAGTGATATATTAGATTGTGTTCTGGCCCATAACATAATATTTAACTGTAATCCGATTTAACTGCTGCCCAAAATGGACCATCCATAGCAATTACCTCTTGAAAAAATTAAATTGGTATCTGAACAGTGCCTGTTAAGAGATATTAATTTTTAACTTGAAACAGCTTTTTTGTCAGTGAATTCCTGAGCGTGTGCAAAGCCATGAAAGAGCCCTTTTCAAATCAACAGTGGACTTTTCTAAAGTTTTCTAAAGCTCCTATTTGACAGTCAGTATTTCCTATAGGCTGATAATACCACAGCATGCTGAATTGTTTTGTACTAATGCAACACTGGGTTGTTTACAATTTTCTTTAACAAATTTCTGTGGTGACATTCATGTCTCCAAACAATGGCTTTTAAACCTGGCCAGCTTCGACACATAGCTGGAGGGCTAATTATTACACCTCAATCTTTGAGTGCAAAATTTCAGTACGATGCTCAAAGAGGCATTGTTAGTGGAAAATACCAAGATTTTAAAACACTTTTACATGATTTTGAAGAATATTCTTATTTCTGTGCGAAATGGAAGACTTTTTTTTAGAAAAACACCATCAGTATTCCTTAAAAATCAATCCACTTGCAGAAGTATATCAGGAGGAGGAGGACAAACTTTCTCTTGGTTTCTGTCATCTAACACAATTTACTATTTAATTTTGTCAGCAACAGTACTGGCAGGGAAATTCACCACAGCAGCAAGCTGCAGGTTACGGTGCACCATCGCAGCCATATGGGAGTCCGGTCCAGACTGGAGCCAGTATGGTGGGTGGTAGTGTGGTATCTACTGCTACAGCATCAAGCACCTCTGGGGTGGCTGTCAGTACGCCAGATGACATGGTTAGTTGGAACATGGAGACATTCTTTGATTGCAAATAGCCCATTTCTGAATTACACTTCAGCCCCCACAAACAATAACTTGAAATTTAGGCTTTGTGCGAAAAATACAGAAAATGTATGAAAACTTAGCACAAAGCTTTTACTTCAAGTTTTTGTCCTCGGGAATTGAATTGTAATTTGGAAATGGGCTACCTGGTATTAACTTTGCATCTTTTAGATATCAACAGGGTGCAAAATACTGTTGCTTGACCACACTTTAATATGGCAATTCAACAAAATCTTCATAATTTATTCTACACCCTGTGTGAACTGGAACAAAGGAAATTAACATTAACAGAGTGGTGTAGATATTGGGGCACAAGCTTCACAAAACAACCTCAGTGGGAATATTAATTTTATCATAAATTAAAGTTACTGTTATTGGTGTTGGTAAACATTCCAATTCAATTTACTGGTCTCTTAGCAAACAAAGTTTCAAGAGAATATTTACTTAACTCCCAGATGTGATTAAGGATACACAAGACAAAACAGAGCTGTTAGTTACCAACTGAGCCTAGCTCATAAAACATTTGGTCAATCTTCATTATAATAAGCAATGTAGATTTGGAATCTGTTTTTGCTTTTTTAAAATTTTGGAAAGGATTTCGAGTTGAGCATGTTTTACCCCAAATGACCTGTTTTTCTGCTGGAGTTCATTCTCTCATGCCCCTAGTTAAACATTTCTTATTTTGTTGATTATGTTGATTCTCC
>JANSTQ010083105.1:0-14644 GCA_026167885.1 Bergia puertoricense | reverse complement strand
ACTGAAGTCTTTGTTTGAATCCTTTGTATTCTGTTCAGGATAGGAACAATTAAGCTTATTTTAAAAACAACTAATCTAAACTAAGTTTATTATGAAAAACTCAGCAAGCTTGACAAACTTATTAAACGATAGAAACACAAACATCATAGCCTTTTGGTTGTATATGATTGTAGATCTGTGAATCGGAAGTGTTTACATTTGTTTTCAGACTACTATCAAGTAAATTCTACCGGCAAACTTTTGAGCTAAATAGCCCTGTTCGGCAGTGGGCAGTATGACGACAAAATAAATAATTTTAAAAGCATTATTTGAGCATCAAAGAGCAGAAATTGAGCATGCTGCAGTGAACAATGAAAAAATAAAACTGAACCTCCACTCTGTAGCAGCACGAAACCTTTTCCGTTGTGTTCTTGCTCATTCTTGCGTTATCGCAACCTTTAAAACTGTATTAGAAATCGGAACTACGGTTTTTTTCACTTCCTATTGTAGTTACTTCCTTGATATCCTTCAGGTCAAAAAAGCGAATAGTAAAGAAAACATGTTATAACGTCTTCCTTTTATAGTGAAAAAAGTAATTCTATTACTGGAATCTTTTTTGTGTACAGCACACAACATTTCACCCAGCAACGCTGGGCTTCTTCAGGTGTTATGATCACTGGCCGAAATGTATCTTGGGACGTGACGAAACGAAACGTCCCAAGACTGTGATAAACGGAACCTCAACCCGCCTTCCTGTTTAAAGAGGGCTGCTCAACTCTCTCCCGCACCGTTGTGTGCTGTACACAAAAAATATTCCAGTAAGAGATTTACCTTTTTTTACTATATAACCACTACTGGATGAGTAATCTTCACCAATGTCTTCCCTTTATCATCTGTTAACTCCCCATTTTATTTAGAAGTGCTTGTCCCTTGCCAATTCTATTTCTATTTTTACTTTTGTTTTAGATATTGTAATGTTCTTGTGTGATTGTTATTTATATTTTTCACTTGCTTCATTGTCAACTTGCGTAATATATTTTTGTTTTTAATCATACTGTCAATTCACTCAGCTAGATTAACTTTTTAGTTATTTTCTGAGTAACTTTTACCTATACTTCTAAAATTTTGAAAATTAAAAATAAATGTTCTTTGGTAATGAAGGTAATATTAAAAGCGTTTTGGTTTTCGTTTTACGGGGAGTGAAAGGAGCTCTCGCACGGCTGAGTCAATGGATTACTCGTTTTCAGGGGTTACATATCTTTATGCTTTTTATCTTTCTATGCAAGAATTTTAAGACGAAACAGCTTTAAGTGCACCAAAAGACCTTTGATCAATCACCTCCTTCTAGGTTCAGTACGTTTGAACCGACTTGTTTCTTTGTGTCTCTTCCATACAAATTGCTCAGTTCTCTGAAAACTTAGATTAGTTTCTGAACGGTGCCTGTTTATAGATATCTTAGCTTGAAACTTTGATTTTTTGTCAATAAACCTTTGGGTATGTGTTAAGCTGTTAAATAAGAGCCTTTCAAGAAAGAGTTACATAATAAAAAAACCCGACCTTAGCCAATAAAACACATTAAGTAAATTTAATCACTAGGTAGAATGCAAACAATTGAATAGCCATGCATGTCAAAGCAGAACTAAGAGCAGAATTGGGCCATCTCCACTTTATTTTTTTCTGTTTATCGTCGCCTGATCAACTCAAATTTTGAAGGTTTGCAAAAAAAATAAATAAATAAAAAGAATTAGTAACAGCGAATACATGAAAGAAAAACCATTTAGTATCAAAGGCTCGCCCAGTTTCCAGTTATCAATCGTCCCACACTCTAGATCTCGAGCATCTGGTCTTTCTTGAGTCCAGTCTCAACAGGTTACTGATAAACAACTTTAACGATTCTTTTTGTGATAGCTTTATAAACAACCAGCTGGGCTAATTTCACAATCTGCAAAATCTTTCAGTTGCATTTCCAGTTATTGTTTATTTTTTTAACGACCGGTCTAGCTTATCTTGAAGATCAGAAACGACTGTGAACAGAAAACACAGTGAAGGTGGTCCAAGCAATTTTTACAAGCAGTGCCGACAGGTGGAATAAGCCATTTACGAAAGCCTACTAACTCAGACACGTAATCTATTAATCTGACGAAAACTAGGTATAGCTTCTTCGGAAATCCGACCGGAAAAGGAAAAGTGAAAAACAACTCAAAGTTAAAAGAAAATCCGAGGCCAAGAAAACTTAAACCAATGGGGATTGTTCCGAAACAAATTGAAACATAGTATAAGTTATGTTTTCGTTCTTATAAATATGTCTTACTTACCCAAGCACTCAGCTGACGTGGTTCAACTACTTCAGCAGTTCAACTAATGTTCTCACTCAGCTCTGTTCTCGAGTTTTTGTACACTCGCGGATTAATTCCCAACAGTTATCAACTTTTAGCATGACGAATAATTATGACTAAGAGGAATTACAGATTTTATTAAAGTCATAAAAGATACTGAAGCCTTTTCAAAAATAGGCCGGTTAACACGTTAGAATCCCAAGTGCACTCCAAGTACACTTACCTCAATTGCACTTGAGATCAACTTAAAACGGACAAGAGAAAATCTCGTTCACACTCGAGAAGCGTGTGCCACTTTGTCTGCACTTAGCAGCCAACCTGTCAATCATCTATAGTGCGCGCGAAAGTGTTGCTTCAACTGCACTCGGCTTCTTTGAGGTCGATATGACCCCATAGCAACGAAGGAGAACTGATGTGTACTTGAGAGTAGCACTTTTTTACTGTTAAACGGTTCAGGTATATATCAAGTGCACTTTATGCTACTCTTACTTTAAGTGTACTTACCGCCTCTAATGTGAACCGGCTTATTAATATAATTAGAAGGCCAATAATAGCCTCAATTATCGAACTTATGCAATAAACTTTACTTTTGTGGGTTTCTCGATCGATGATGGGAGATTTCTTGGCCTAACGGTCTCCTTTTTATTATTAAAATCCAATTATTATGCTTTTTTCCAATTGTTTATATATATATATATTCACTTTCTTGGTTACTTTTAAAACTGACGGATTGTTTGTACACCCTTGATCGTTAATTATTTTTAAATATTCAAAGATGTTATTGTGAAAAAACAAGAATACTTTTTCAGTAATTTTTGCATTGTCACTTGAACTGGAGTAAAAGAAAGCTTTTTGTTATATTTCAGACAGTATATAACATTTTCTTATTTATTGCATTGTACATACAGATAATTTTCATAGCAGAATTTCGATTTACAAAGGCCTTTTCTTTGTTTTCAAAATGGATTAGATATGAAGATGGCAGAAATAGTCTAACTATATTGTAATTCAGTATACATTTGCTTGTGAGCTGTCACTGAAATCTAAAGCCCCATTTACACTTCACTCGATTTTTGGTACGGCACGGACGAAAGTGTTACCCGTCCGTACCGTTTTTATCCGTGCTCGGACCACCTATTTGGGTAGTCCGAGCACAGGTAAAATTGGCACTGGTGCCATTTTTATCCGTTCCGTACTAAAAATCGAGTGTAGTGTAAATGGGGCTTGAGAGTGCTGAGCAGTCTTGAGGGTGTTCTTATCAGTTTATGAAGGGACAGCCCTGCATGTTTAAACAGTTTTACTTGCAAAGGTCGTTTTAATATAACATTGAAATGAAGTCTTCCTTCTCTTCATTTATAATCCAATGCATCAACTTTGCTCAACTGAGTAGGTGAGATTTCGTTTTTTTCATGTTTTGAAAATCTTTCAACAATTCTATGTACAAAGAATAGATACTGAAATTAAAATACCTGTATTTACTTTTTCTATCCAATATATTTCACGTTTGCTTGCATGCTGATTAAAATTCGTACAGCGGTCTTTTGGCATAAAAGTAACAAAGAGCACTTAGCTTTACAATTAAAATGTTAAAACACTATTTAGTATTCAAATCTATACGTTTGATATTTAGCGAAAGCTAATTTAAAAAGATATACTTTGATGCCGTATCATTTAAAACTGTTGATATAGTTAGTAGTTTAGTTTAATTTATTTACTTTGTCACAAAAGAAGATTACAGAGGAAACGTGAAAAATCAGAATGAATTGGGGTGTGACAGGGGGAAGGAGCAGAACTCTCGTCCCAGTTGAGACCTAACATCTACATTTTTAAAAAAAGAATATGATAGTTTGAATTTAAAATTTAAAAAAATGGAGAGTAACAAAGGACTGAATGTAAAAATTACAAACAAAAGAAATATTTTTTTGTATTTAGTTAAAGCCTGGAGGATTTTAAGTCAATCTCTTAGAAACATAGATATTAAAAAGGCTGGTCTTACACGGATTGAGTGAAGTATGGGACTTAATTTCAGTTGGCAATGAGTTCCGTAGTTCAGCAGTCCTAATAAAGTAATATTTCCTATAATAGACCTATTTATGTTTGTGTATTAAGTTGTAATTATTAGGGTCACAGTTTCGCGTTAATTCGATATCTAGCTCAAAAGTACACAGACATTTTCTTACGTCAGTGGTTGTGAGGCCAAATTTGGACTCGAAAAAAATACTAAATCTGAAATTTCTGTTCGGCACTCTAAAGTCAGTAAGTTAAGTATTCTGAGAATAGTTCAGTATAAATTTCGTTGCTCTTCGCTGGACGTTTTCTAGGAGCGCGCGGTACTTCGTAGCGTAAGGGGACCACAGGCTGCAGCCATATTCAAGCTTGGGACGGACTAGGGCACTTTCCTAATACTGGTGTCACGCATCTCCCTGCATACTCTTTTAAGGAAACCAAGGGTCTTGTTGGCTTTCGCTATGGTGACTTCTATGTGCCTTGACCAGGACATGTCTTGGAAACCGAGTGATGCCAAGGTCAGTGATGATGGGAACACATCCAAGCTGTCGACCATCAGGGTATAATTCCTATTAGTTGTGCTTGGCGTTTTCTTCTCTGAGATATGCATCACTTTGCATTTAATTCCATTGAAATCCATTGACCAATCCTGGCTCCATTTGTGTAGACCATCTAGGTCTCTCTGAAGGTGGTTTTCAGAGCCAGGCTGTATACCATAGCTCCATACAGTTTGGAGTCATCTGCAAAGAGGGCGATAGTTGAACTGGAACAGATATACCTTGTAGCATGAAAATTTTTGCGGGTTAGCCGGCGGGTTAAATACCGAGTGAAAGATTTTTGCCTTTTCCACACTGTCCTTTACAAATTCTTGGCCATCCCTGAGAAAAGTACGCTTCTGATTTATTTTCGTTGACGTTTTTATGAACGACTAAAAGCGCTTCGGGTTCTCAGACGCAGAGTCTCTTAGCTTGTTGACGTAGGCTTTCTTTTTCTTCAAGACCATTTGCTTCGTTTTATGTCTTAGTAGTTTGGATTTCTTTAACTTTAACTCAAATCTTTATTAAGTTTCAAATAGCAAAGCTAATCCTAATCCTGAAACTGCTCAGATTTTGGCGTAACTAGCGGTTTTCAATGGGGGAGGAAACCGGAGTACCCGGAGAAAACCTCCGACGTCGGAGAGGGACCACAAACCCAGCTCACATACTTCCCCGGCCGAGAATCGAATCCGGGTCGCATTGGTGAGAGGTGAGTGCTCTGCCACTACGCCACCCCGACGCCTCTCAACATCAGTAGCCGTTTTCGTCTTTAGTAACTTCGTTCTTTGTCTGTTGTTCTTTTTATGAGTGTTAGCAGCTCAGTGTCAATCCTTGGAACGTACTCATTAACATCAGAAATAAAGAAGTCGGTCGAGATGCTAAGCAATTTGTTAATATCGTTGGGAAAAAGGCCAAATCCCAAGGGGTGTGTAAAAGCCGTTCTTTAAGACCTGACCAATTGGCTTTCTTAAAGTTGTAAACAGACCGTTTTAGATTAAATCAAGGTCAGAACTTAAGATTTTGTGATCTATATTAAAGATATCTTCAAATCCTTCAAGTTGCGTTACTTTGTCTGGAACGTTAGTGAGAATCAGATCGCGTATGCTGCCAGTTGCCAAAGATAATTATCTTTCACAATCTTCGTGAAATAATTAGGGATCTCGTCGCTCGTAGTTGCTGTTCCGGTAGACCAGTCGATATGGGGGAGGTTGAAATCACCACATATGATGGGCTGCATGGTCGAACTTGACTTTGGAAGCTGTAAGCATCGAGTTTTTAAATTCCTTGATATGTCTGGGGGTCTGTAGAATATCACGGCCGAGAATTTTCTATTTGACTCGCGGCACAGTTTCAGACGGCCAATAACTCTGCATTAGTCCCAATTCAGTCAGCTCTATCGTGCCGGCGTATAGTGAAATCATTTCCAGGCAAGAATTCACAATCCAAGATCGCGGGTCGAAGCGAAGTCTCAGTTACGTTAATTCGGTCAGCTTCAGTAGCGAGCGTTTGAAATTCCTTGATCTTACAGGTTAGACTTCTGGCGTTGAGATACAAACATGATATTAAATGACTCCTTCCAGCGCTTGAGGAGGATCCAGGATTAGGATGTACCCCAACAAGGTAAATGTTTTCCAAGGAGAAACATGCTGAGTGGTTGCTGTAGAGCCAAATTCGCAGTTTGAATTATCCTTGTCTGTGTAGCCGAGGGTTGATGTTTAACGGCTTGGGTGAATCATGATAATAAACTGGAGCCAGATGATAATAAGAAAGATCGTTAGCCAGTGGATATATTGCTTGGAAGAGGGTTAGATAAAAAACGAAGGCAGCCAAATACACAAACACAGCATAATTTTTCAGGACTTGAAAAAGCGTCAAAGTGACACATTTTATTTGAGTAATCAGTCGACAATTAATCAAGTCAGGACAAGTAAAGGACAATTTTCATTGAAAATTTGAAGTATCAAATAAGAATAGAAAAGGAAGGTGAAAAATTAAGTAAAACGTACACGTCATTCAAGTGGAAATGGCAGTACATTGAACTATGCTTGGCAAATTGAAAAAAAAAAGAAAGAAAGAAAGAAAAAAAACTGACCTCATTAAAGTCCAGATAGATTTTGTTGTATTTGCTTTCTTATAACTTTTCCTTTTGGTCTATGTAAAGTCTAATACTCAAAAAGTATAACAAATAGAAGAAAAAGGAAGTGATATAAAACAAATAAGAGAGGAGGTATCTACACTCCAGTTATTCAAAAGAAATCAAATGAGTAATTTGTAATGAGTATATCGAATCTGTATGCGCATGTGTGTATATGTATGTAAATATGTATGGATAAGTATAAGTGTATACGTACGTGTATATATATATATATACACGTACGTATAGGTATATAGATATAGATATGTAGATATATATGAATAATTGTATTAACGACTTAAAGAAATAAAAAATAAAATAAAAAATAAAAAATAAAAAATAAAAAAAATAAAAAAAATTAATCAAGTTCAGTTTCACAGAGGAATAAAAAATTTTGGAATGGCACTTGTTGTGAGTTCTTCTTTCAATGTGCTCCAACGCGGTTTTTTTCTCTCCTAAGGCTAAAATGATTTGATTCCTGATTCCTAATTTTCCGAAACATTGCGATGCGAACACGCTTCATAAAAGTGTTTTTTTTTACCTGGACGCAAATCCATCGCAATTTACAAGCTTTCTTTTATAAGAACAGTTTTATTAGAACAACGAGGCTCAAATTTGCCTAAAAATTAAGAACAACCTAAAAACAATCCAGGCTCGGATTCCAACGCAAATGATTTTTTTATTTCCTGGGACAACAAATTACACAGCTCACTCGGAAACCAAAGCAGATTTGGGGCACAAGTACGATACATCGAGAAGATCTACCAGATTATCTAATTTGCTCGTTCATTCCTAACAAAAAACAAATGCCCAAATGCCACTGTTTTACTTTGCATCGATCAGCGACAGCAATCTAGCGACGTTTGTTAAATTAAGAGTCTCCATTTTCGGAAGATATTTATGTTAACTTATGTGTAGGTGCAAAAAAAATATAAAAACATTTGAGGCTCAGATTGTCGTAAAAATTAAGAACAATGAAGCTCGGCCATAATTTACTGCGGGTTCTTATAAAAAATAAACACTTAGCCACGACAGATGAGCAAACTGGAGCAAGTCGAGTAAAGTTTCTTTGCTGAAGGACACAACACAGTTCGGCGAACTCACTACCTTGAGTTTGGATTGCGAATCAGAAGCACTAGCCACTGACCCGACCACACAACAAATGAAGCTCGGCTAACTTTGAAAAAGGCAGGTAAAGAGTTATGAAATCTCAACAAAGACTTTTAGATTCTAAGGTTTTGCAAAATCATATATAAAGTTAAATTTAAATCAGTAATTTTTGTTCTAAAAATCTAGCGAATACATGTAGACATCGTCTCTCTGACAAACCCTTTCTTGAATGAATGACTTGTTCCTTCGGACTTTGGAAAAAAAAAGATAAAATAAACGTCCCTGCATATTTGCTTCTTTATATGTATTGGTTTTGAGTTACTGGGTCACTTTTTTTATGGTTTCCAAAATAGATGAACGGCGCATATTTTAAAACGTAATGTACTTCGTTACCACTTTGAAATACTTCCACAGAATAAACAGAAACAAAGCATAAACTATGCATCGAATGGTTGGAAATTGTCATTATAAATGGCTTGGAAGGCTCTTAATTCGTATAACGCTCGTATGATGGCCCAATGATCTGCCTGACCGTTCAGACTAGATTCGTAGTATAAGGTTCATGATACATACTCGTCCTTATATGCCATTATACAACCCTTATATTGGTAGTTTAAGGGACGTATAATGGTAGTATAAGGAACCTCATACTGCGTGTATTGATCCTTATACAAAAAGTGGCAGGTGTTGGGTTGTATAATGAACATTATAATTAATCGAGTAGTTTATTGGATGTATGTAAGGGAGGTATATGATTGTATTCGTAGTCCACTTACGGCGGCTGCGTTTCAATAAAATTTCGACCATTCTATTTTCAGGTCGTTATGGCGATTAGGTTGGTTTTTCAGGAGATTTATAAAGTAAGCCGCTTTAAAATAGTTATTATCAATATAAAAACCGAAACTCTCCCGATTTAAATTAGCCATAAGTGTTCTTTATCACGGATATGCAAGGTGTTTTAAAAACCATGACGTCAGTGTAAATTGATCAATAAATTGATTTTCATCATGTCTGACTTGCTGAGTGAAAATATAAATAGTCATTTGCAAACGGTTCAAAGATATCTCAAAAGATGGAATTTATAAAGATTAATTTTAATCTTTTCATTTGAGGACAATTTATTTCTTAAAACAAATTGAAATTGGTGTATTATAAAACAAAGTATTACTCAAGAAAAATAAAACTCACACGTTGTTGCTATCTTCAAATTATAAACTTTGTTCTGAATATGTTTAGCTTCATTCATAATAGCACTGATGTATTAGTGGAATCACTAATAGTATTTGGACAACCACAAGGAACTTCTAGTTTGTATATCAATTTACATTCAGTCGACATTTTGCACACTCCTTTTCAGCTATCGTGCTACTCAGCACGTTAGAAAGAAAACGACTCGACGTATAGTTAATGATATTCTAATACTTTGTTCAGCGTGGACTCGTTTCAATTTCCAAAATGAGTTTTTACTGATTGACTGGCCACATTTTTTTGATAAAAATTGTCTCAAAATGATAAGAAGAATAATAACTTTTTTCTGCTTTAAGCGAAATGAAATGGATGCAATTTACAGGAAATTTAAGAAAACTTCCGTTGTTTGCACAATAACGCGAAAACACCTCATTTTAAAATGCAAATGAGCGCAGTATTTTAACGATCGTTTAACTTTTCGTTCACTGTTTTCAGCGTGGTATTACGTAAAATTGGATCATCAGTTGCCTGAAATCTTACCCTCAGTTTCGAATCTGCGTCGCCTTGAAACATATTTAAGTTCTGGAACGTGATCGGCATAGGAAACAAAAAGACTGAATTGAAACATCTAGACATCTGAAAACAAAGGCGATTAAAAATTTAGTTTTACCATAGAGGAAAGTTTTTAGTGAAGCTGAATATAATTATCTTCTAAAACTACAAACAAGTTTGGTTAAAGTCGAAACAAAAGGAAAAAACATAACCCTGAAAAGGGAAATAGACTGCTTCAAGTGGAGGTTATAAAGTACAGTAGCTGCTCAAATGCCTGATGGACAGTGCATGTTGACAGGAATAACCGGAGTGTGCGTGTTCTCAGCACGTTATCTCGTTATTCGAGAAAGATTATAACATCAACTAGAATAGAATGATAGTTCATATTAGTAATCCGTAAAGAAAGCAACAACAGTTCTACAGCTGCCAATGTTTCAAGCAGGTGGGTTTTTTTTTCTGAAGACAACTTGAGGTCCTTTTCAAGCCAATATAACGCCTTTACGCGGGAAAGTGACATCATCTTTTGTTGTGTCCGTCATATATGAACCGTCATTGAGTGTCGCTTGACGTCTCTTGGGTGCACGCTTGAGCTACTCTTGGCACAAACATCTGACGTTTTTGAGAAGAAAATGTTAGACGAGGAAATGAATTCTTTTCAGTTGAAAGCTTGTTGAAAATAATCGACCACTCGTTCATGGTAAAATTGGTTGACCGAGAATTTGAAATGTTGTGGAGTTCATATTCGTATTTCATATATTCTACCGATATTCATAATGGCTTTGAACCAAAATACGAGCAATTTATTTAATGTATCTGGATTGAATGGATTAATACAGGTGGAGGAGAGAAAAACGCCGATTTCAGCGATATATTTGACATCAATAACACTTATTATTATTGCGGGGAATGTTTTAACATTAAACATCGTTTGTAGGAAAAAACGACTAAAACCAGCAGACGTTCTCCTTGGTTGTTTGGCGACGACGGACCTTCTAACAGCACTTTTCGTTTTCCCACTGCTCATAACTTATAGCATCATGGAAAAATGGCCTGGAGGGCTTGTTCTGTGCTACATAAACGCATTTTCTTCGGTTGCTTGTTTAAAATTTTCTATGTTGCTAGCTTCTTGGATTGCAGTCGACCGATTTGTAGCAATAGCAAAACCGTTTCTCTACCGCTCGAAAGTAAATATGAGAAAAACACTGCTGTTTGTTGCTAGTACTTTAGTTTATAGCATATTTGTCGCCATACTGCCCATTATAGGAATGGCCACATTTGGCGTCGAAAAAAACATCATAGAACGGAGTTGGTGCGTGTATCACTGGCCAGCAATGGACGCGAAACTATTTTCAACCGCATACGTAATTCTCAATATGATAGACAGTACATTTGCCTTGCTTTTGGTTCTTATTTCAAATATCAGTGTTATTGTGTATTTTGTGAAAAGAAAACGGCGAAAAAGGAAGATTGCACCTGCTATGGAAGCCCCTGTTATTGAGTCATCAGATAAGAAAGTTCGACGTGCAAAGGAAGCCAGAAACGACCTTAGATACGCGCACCTCATGGGGATAGCATCATTCTATTTTACGTTCAGTTTTCTTCCGGTCCAGGTACGTAACAATGTCCTCGTAGGTTAAGCAACATCTCCACATAAAATCTGGTGAAACTGTAACATGTCTTTTTGACAAGTAATGAAAATTATAGCTTGAAAAATACTGATCCCGGTGAAGCAATTGTTGTGCTACCGCAACTTGTTTCTATACTTAAATAAAATAAACCAAACGTGTGAACAGGTTTTCGAAACGATTAACCGGAAAACTTTCCTGGTATTTTAACTAAAAACAAAAAAGTGAATAAGGTTTTATGAACTTGAGACTGCGAACGTGACAAGCAACAACTATTGATATTCAGTGAACAGTTTTAGTAGCTGATGGTAAGAGCCAAACAAAACGTGAATTGCAAATGTATTTTGTGTAATTTGAATGTCTGAAATCTTTCTCAATGAAAAAACCAGAGTGGAATATTATGCGTACAGTTATATAACCGACTAGATATCTCTCGGAGCTAATAGTTATTCTGAGAAGACCTTTCCAAAGGAAGCAAAGTGTTTATCAACAAAAAATTCGAAAAGTATTGCAACGAAGCTAAATTTGCCACTTAATTTGGCCACAACTAAACACCCTCTGGCAGCAGAATAATATAACACAAAGTCATAAGCGATTAAATCAAGATAAAGTTATCATGTAGCAAAGCATTAAAATCGGAAGAACTATAAAACAAAAACAAAATTTACTTAGAAGGAAATTCATTGTCAGTATTAAGAAACTTTTACTCGACTTCGTATATGTTTTATTTATGAAGACCCGAAACTTTAATGAATGCAGATGTAGACAGTTTAATTTGCGTCGAGACGCTAATAGGGTAGAGATTAAAAAACTATGTGTAATACATAAATTAGTTAATTTTGGGTTTTTTTCCTGTTTATTGATTAAGAGGCAGCCTTATGTATTCTTGAACTGATTTTTCTGATACCAAAAGTATTTTAAGAAAGCAGAAATAGCTACGACAAAAGCTATGACTATGTATATGCTTAAATACAACCACATGCTGGTTCATTTAGCATATTAAACTAGTACTGCTTGAAAATAGACATGAATTCACAAGAAGGAACTGGATTCTTGTTTGCTTGCTTATGGAAATTACGTGATGCCAACTTTAATCAATTCGATATTTGTCACTTTGAATAATTTTGACTCCGTTTCTACTGGTTTTCAACATCCGAGTTTGATGCATGAGTCCTTCATATTTTTAGTCCAGCTCCATAAGATTTTCGGATGTTTGCTGTGATATCCGGAAAGATTCTCACAATAACTATCCCTTCTATTAAGGTCAAGTTAAATTCCCTACCGATGTTAAAAAAAGACGATAAAACTGACCGCCTGTATAAATAATAGTGAATCAGTCTTTGCATAATGTAACTGGAATACAAGGTCGCATAACAAATAGAGTGTTTGTTATATATGTGATAAAATTTGGTAATATATATTGAAACAAAACTTCGGGAGGCCGTCAAAACGGAACTACCAATGGTGATAACGTTAGCTCGGAAAGCCTATAGAGCTTTGAATCAATTTGCTCTAGTGCGATACATCTGTGCCATGTAGCATTACCGGTTGGTGATTAATTAAGCATTTGGCATTTGCAAATTTATTTATCAAAACAAATACATTTCCTTTGGACTAAAAAACCCAAAGAACTTCCGTTATTCTTATCAAGAAGCAATATCTCAAACAGTTGAGATATTTAAGAAATAATAAGGAAGCAAGGTAATTATTATGGTACATGAAACATAAAATAGGTTTTAAAACACACTATGAAACACAAAATTAGATAGTGTTTTGAATGTTGAACCCAATTAGTTGCACGCATTCTTTTTAAATAAACTTCGGTCACATTTCTGTCCGTAAATACGACGCGAACAGCAAAACTTTTGGGTTTTGAAACTATATATGTAATGTCAGGTATTGCCATTTGATCCAATGTTTTTGGAAACCATTGATTCTATTTTTACAGCAAATTGGTCCATTCAAATTTTTATAAGAAATCAATCTATGGAAACATTCTGTTCGTCGTTATTACTATGTTGTTCATCTGATACTAACGTTAATGACAACCTCAAATGGTACTGATGGCGATTTTAATAACAATATAGGACAATGATATATATATTCATATTCATGGTTTGCTGATTTATAAGACAACACGAAAGAACTGAAATCAAAACTATGGATCCCTTGAAGTTTTGCTTTTGACATGTTTTAGGGTTTGGTTTTTAAAGACTTCCAATAAAATCTTTGGATGATAAGTTGTTTTGGTTCAGAATTGTAGATGTTCGAAATTTCATTGCCGTTATAGGCTTTTGCGTATCCCGCTGCCACTTAGGCTGGTTGAAACAATACACAAACTTGAGAAACTGGAGTGTCTTGGCAAGATAGACATTTAAAAAGGGTTTAAACTGGATTTGTAGCGAATGATATATGGGTTGCCTTGGAGATTTGGGTTTACCAGCAACATTCCAAATTTGGTTCCCATGTTGGCGTATCAAAGCTTTAAACCAACATGGCGGCCTCATGCCATGTAAATCTTCGTCATACCTGATGTACCATATTTCGGCTATGAAATGCAATCTTGCTCCTAAAATTTTGGAAAGGTTTTGTATTTTTTCATTCTCTATATACACTCAGAAATATTTCAGTCATTTCCCGCTCAAAAATAGATATCAGTTCTGTGACGGCACTGCAATTGAACCAAGAATAGTGTCATAATGCTCGCTAAAATCAATAAAAAAACTAAAAGATTTACCAAGACGGGTTTCACATTGAGAAATAATCAAGGAAATTCCCCTGTTTCACAAATATTTTAGCCTGATAAAAGATTTATTTATTTATTTCACTCAATCGTGTCGAAACCGCATGAAGGCGGCAGGTAGCATGCAATCGAGGTTTCCATGGGCTCGAAAAAAGTAAGCAGTTTAACCGGCTTTGAAACCGGCTGAACCAGTACGACTCGTCCAAGAAGTTCGAAGCTCGCTCGTATTAAACAGGATTTCAACACAATTTCTTCAGTCTCGAAAGAGTGGAAGTAAGGAGTCTATAATCAGGTTCACACCTATAACCATGCTAACCAGGTTCACATCTCTAACTATGCTAACCAGGTTCACATCTGTAACCATGCTAACCAGTTCACATCTCTAACCATGCTAACCAGGTTCACATCTCCAACCATGCTAACCAGGTTCACAT
>JANSTQ010082772.1:0-14650 GCA_026167885.1 Bergia puertoricense | reverse complement strand
GGTTGACAGAGTTTGGGTTTACTTAACAAGACACATATTGACTACATTGTTGTCACTGTATCATAGGAATATACATTCAGGGCACCAGACACAAACAAGTTACCAACTATTCCAGAAAATGTAAGTTTACTGATATATAATCATAAAATCAATGCACAGTACATTTATATTTAGCTTAAAATTTGCTTTCAATTAATAGTTATTGATTCAAACTAATGTACATGTATGTATATGACTTATTCTAGAAGTGGTTTCATTTTATTTTCATTTCATGTGGGATTCATTGATAAAACCTCATGCAGTTTAATCAACATATATCAAAATTCTTATAAGGAATAATTTGTTTGGTTGTGAGATTAAAGGAATTGATTAAATACAGTACTACTACTTAGACCACCAACTTTGTTTGCAAGTATTATTTCTTGTATCCAAAGCCCGGATAATAGCAAGTTTTCCTTCAGTATTTATTAGACAAGTATATTCCTTAGTTAACAAAGCATTTTATAATTTATTGTTTAGTATACATGACACGGGTATATATTATGTATGGGTGCTGTTTTCTTGACCGTTGACTGGGTGCAGAGTTAGTTGCTTTTGGCTTCCTAAGACACTTCAAAAAAATAGCAAGGGACATGTCAGAGCTTGTTCCACCTTACAAGAGCATAATTTTGTTTTTTTATTTACAGCGGAACTTGACTGAATACTTTGCTGCTGTTCAACCGGCCAACATGATTGCCTTGTTTGCAAGGTATGGTCTGTATATTAAGAAATTTAACAGTTTGCAGTTATTAGGATTACAGTAATTAAATGCCAACTGATAGTGTTTATAGTATTAGTTTATTTGTGATTTATATAATTATGATTTGTACTTTTTTATATACATGTATGCCCGACTTAAACTAGCTTAGATCTACAGAATGATGTTCCTCAAACAGTGTGTAAATTATAATTACCGGTATATTTAAAAGTATCTATTAAAAAATTAAGGATTACATATTAAATTTTAGACTGATAGTTTTTTAAATATTTATAAATAGACGTACATCAAATAAAATTATAGATTGTTAATGTGTAAGAACAAAAACAAAAATTAAAGTACCAGTAAATAACAAAGAAATAAAGAAATATATTGAGAAATAAAGATAAGGATATTTACAAGATTGCAATCAGAAAGTCATAGTGATCAATAAATATGTACTGTAATGACAGTATAATTATGTATATAATTATGTAAAGCAGATATACTATAAGTTATAATCATGTATACTGACAGTAAGTTTTTATCTGTTATTTGACTCAGCATGTTCTTTGAGAGAAGAATAATTGTCACCTCCAAGAGGTTGAGTTTGGTAAGTGTTTGGTCTACAGTCATGTGAGTATAAGTGCAAGTTGAGCAATTTAATCAATGAATTTGAACTGTTAAAAATTCAACCATCGTCTACTTAAAGCCATTTAGCAAATACTTTTGAATTATTTTTAGCCTTTATCAAGTTCCGAACTTATGTATATGTAGATGGACTATTAAAATATTTACTGACAGTTTTCAGTAGCAGTTTATGCAACTATTGCTAATGTCAGTTTTGAGTATCTTTACTAGTTTTTGTTACATGTATTTTATATACTGTTTCTTTTGAATATAACTTATGTATCTGAATGGTTCACTTGCAGCTGACAGCATGTACATATGGGGCAGCACGGCTACTTTATCCAATGCACTGGTGTGTATTTAATCTTCAATATAAGTTTGAAATTATACAACCTTAGATAATGAATGACTGACTCAGAATTTAATTTTCCATGGTACCTGTAGGTCACTGTTGGTTAAGAAAAATGAACACTTCTGCACATGTCTTTAAATGATTCTAGTGACAAAAATAAACAATAAATATGTGGCTGCGACTTTCTTGAACAAAATTTCTATTTTGCAGCTTTAGATCTAAGCTTTTTATATTTTATTTTGCATTTCATTTCAGTTTTCATTTGCAATAGTAATCCTGGTGTAACTAAAACCTCCCAAGTATACCTTAGAGCAAACCTACTGGTAAAAAGCTATCCACTTTTTAAAAGTTTATTATAAGAATAATACTATCCCAAGTAAAAAAACAATTACTGTATACTGACCATCAATATTTGGTTTGAATAATTAGTGAACAATCCAACTGGGTGCTACACGGAAAAGTTGAAATTATGGTCTCTGTTGGTTGGCATAAATGATTAGTTGTTTTTTATTGAAATAGATATAAACAAAAGTCAGAGTTAGTGCATCTCCTGGAGTTGCAGGAAAAGTCTGGAATTGCTGGGAAAAGCCTGGAATTCCTGAAAGAGGCTTGGAATTCCTGGAAAAAGCCTAGAATTCCTGGAAAAAGCCTGAGATTCCTGGGAAAAGCCTGAGATTCCTGGAAAAAGCCTGGAGTTCCCGGAAAAAGCCTGGTATTCCTGGAAAAAGCCTGAAATTTTATTTTCTTCCAGGAAACTCCTAGATAAGTCGTGAAAATTTTGAGTTATTCCAGAAAAACTCCTGAGAAAATGAAATAAAGTTCTGAAACTTTTAAAATCATCAATTTTCGTGTGTTAATGTTTTGAGTGGTTAATAGAATCAATGAGAATTATTACAATTTGTTTTTTCCCACTTTGCTTCCCAGGCAGCACATGTTTGTTCCAATTGTTCCACCACACCTTCTTGACTACTGCTGGTGAGTCCTTGTGAAAGTCAAGCGGTATTCGGGAGAAGAAATATAAATTAGAAAAACTACTGTAAAATGCTGCTTGTAAACTCCCACCAGTTATGAGCCCCCAGGGTTAAAAGCTCGCAACTTTACATGTAAAGACAAAAATGTTCCAGTTATTCTGCAAGCCTCCCATTCCCCCTACCCTGAACAGAAACCTTCCTCTTTCTCACATCAGGTTCATCATAGAGAATTGTGTTTCCGTTTCATCATAGATTTGCTACATTTACAGCTTGTCATTCTTTCAAAATAAGTAACCAGTTAGTTGAAGTAACGGTTGCAACATTTAAAAAAATATTTCAAAGAAAAAGTATCTCATTAGTATCTCATTAGTCATCATCCCTCATATTGGGATTGTACGCGCTCTTTACGACAGTTTTTTTCCCACCCCAAAACCCTACAGACATAAATGGGGCCAAGGGGCTTCAAAAACGTTTATTGTACTGTTTATTTAATTTGCAGGTTTCTGCTTACATTATACATTTGTCAACTAACCTTTTTCAATTTCTAACACTTCAGACAGTTCAGATAAAGAGATTTTGCCTCAGATCTCCAATCATGTTGATGTAACTGTGTTGTGTTTTATTTCAGTGCACCAATGCCATTTCTTGTTGGAGTTCATTCATCCCTCATGCCTGTAAGTGAGCAAATGTAGCTGACACCACCCAATTCGTTAACTTCTGAAGTTACGTATAGTTTTTAATTGGTGCATAGCCAAGGAAAGTGCGTCAGATAACCTTTTTAGACTAAGTCTGTCAATCACACCGATTTGGTTGCAAGCTGATTTGTAACTGCATAAATTAAATGTAAAGATATGCAAATTTTCGCAACAGAAATGAACTCCGTAGTTTAGCATGCCTTGACCTCTTTGTTGCTGTTCAAACCATAAAATATTTATGTTGGTAGTCAAACCACAGTGATAATGCTCTTTACCAAAGAATGGTCAGAATTGATTTTTACGTGTTTTGTATATTGGTTTTGTTGCAGCGAGTTCGGCAAATGCCTTTGGATGAAGTAGTCATACTTGATGCTGACACCAATCAGTTGGAGACGGCGCTTGATGATGTGGCTAACATGCCAAGTGACGTGGGGCACAGCCTAAAAAGTGTGCTCAAGAAGACCAGCTACCCCATTGAAGACCACGTGTCCAGGGCCTTCTTGTCGGCCATGGTGTCTCTTGTCGGTGGATATCGTGACGCCCTCAGGTTCAAGCCTGTAAGTATAGATAGTAAACGCAATAAACATAAATTACTTGGGGACTGGTTTTACTGTGATGCCTTCAAGTTCAAGGATTTAAGTGTAGATAGAATACACAATAAGCAGAAATGCCTCGAGTAGTGTACATAGTATATACAGTTAACGGAAATGATGTCAGGACTGTATGCCATAATGGCCTCAGGTTCAAAGCTGAAAGTGAAGGTAGAATTTACAATAATGGGAATGACGTGGGAACTGTATACTGTGATGCCCTCAGGTGTAGATAGTGTAAACAATAAACGGAAATGATGTCAGGGTTGTATACCGTGATGCTCTCAGATTCAAGGTTGCAAGAGTAGATAGCAGATACAACATTGTAGACAGCAAGTTAAAAAATCGAATAGCCCAGTTTCATATATGTAGTTGCCGCTGATCATCATGATTGCAGACTCATTTTTGCACTGGTGTTAAATATTCATAAATTCCAATGAAGATATGAGTTATTCATAACTCTGTGAATTATTGAAAGTTCAGACTTCTTCCTGGTTGTTATATCTATATTCTCAACACCAACTTGAGGCGAACACAGTAAAAATGAGTATGCAGTCCTTGTAATCAGCGGTAACGGCGAAAATGAATTTGGACTGTTAAAAATTCAACCATCGTCTACTTAAAGCCATTTAGCAAATGCTTTTGAATTATTTTTAGCCTTTATCAAGTACCGAACTTACAATTTTTGTTTAATTCAGACAACTAATCTTTTATTGCGCTAATTGGTGACTCGTTCTTTGTTTGTTTGCAGGGTGAGAAAATTGTGTTTGACCGAGATGCGTAAGTACTGAAATGTTGATGCATTACACTGTATGAATAAAAGTTTGAATTAGCAAGAAAAGGCAGCTTTAAAAACTCATACTTTTATTACTAAGTTTTACTACTAAGGCAGTGAATTTTTAATCAATAATACTCAGAACATGAACGAACATTGATTAAAGCTCAGTTATTACTGATCGTGAATGACTGAACAAACGACTAAGATTATTATAAAACGTATCAAAACCTCTGTATCTACATTTAATACATGTATATACATATATATAGCCATAACTGGGTGCAACTTTGTCAGTATACAAAACAATGTACGGGACATATTAGTGAACAGTAACATAAATATAAAGTCTTTTACGTTTCAGATTTCTTCAGATCAAGACCAGCCACAAAGAAGCTTTCTTGGCGCAGGTTCTCCAGTTACAACTGTTTGAACAGGTATGATCGGTTCTGTTGACCTGTTTTTCAGTTTAGTCTCTGAGATGTACTCAAGAATAAAAGATAAACCTGGTTTATTTAGAAATTTGCAGTTTCTTCTTAGTTTTTGGAAAAGGAATAAAAACAATTTATTACGTTGTGTTGCCGGCCCGGAACATAAGAAGTGACAACTACAATCCAATTTAATCGTCATCTAAAACAAACCATCCGTGGCATTTGCCTCTTAAAAAGCTTAGATTAGTATCTAAACAGTATACCTGTTTAAAGATATTTTAGCTTGCAACACGTTTGTTGTCAATAAATCCCTGGGCATGTGCAAAGCCGCGAAAGAGCCCTCTTAATGTCCCTGCCCGTGGAGGGTGTCGCAGTGTTGCCAACTGCACTAACCTAGCACACATTGTAGCTATATTATTGTTGTCGTTGTGATACTCATTAGGCTAGATAGGAAGGAAACCATACACACACAAACAAGGTATCCGTATGTTAATTACTCGCTAATCTCAACCACCTATAATAACGCCACCAATCTTTATTAATTTTAAAATGCAAAAATCCTTGGCAGAAGTGATCGATTACCGCTTTTTCAGTGGATTAAGACGTTTTCTTTTGAAATTATTTTGACAAATAACGTAAAAATTAAATTTCTGAAAAAAGACGAAAACCTGTTGATTTAGCCATGAAAACCCCCCTCTAAACCGTTGGTCTGGTCTCCTGAAATGCTATCGAGAAACCATACATTTGTCGAAAAGAGTAGCTAAGGGTAATCCTAGTGTTGTGGTGAGGGCCACATCGGAGAGTACGTCTTATGGATGTGAATGTGTTACCCCAATAGAATAAGTGGCTTTACCTTAATTTAACAATGACGGTGACGGTTACGATAACGATATCGGTAATGGTAATGGTAAGGGTAATGATAATGATAATGATAATGATTGGGTACGTGGTACCTAATGATGACAATATTAGAGTCGACATTGATGAAAGTTACGTCCGATAAATGATTTAACGGCCACCACAAATTTCTCTGTAAAATGATTCCCCTTGATTTTTACAAGCCTTGCAACACCAAAACTAACGTTAATTCTTACAAATGTTATTTGCAGTTCATAAATGAAAGATTAGAGTTGTTGAATTCTGGTCAGGGATTCAACGATGCTTTTGAGGAACAGATTGGTGTCCAAGCTGAAAGTAAGACAGATTGTTCAATCCTGAATATGTTGTTAAAAGAGCCGACGTTTAAATGGTTCTTAGTTTGTATAAGCTACACTTGATTCATTTGATCTCGTTCCCAGATCTCGTCAGTTTGAGCATTTCTAGGAGAAAAAAGAGGGGTTCAGGCAGTTGGGAAAGGAGAAGAAAAGATTGGAAAAACACAAATCGAAACGAGCGTTGACTGTCTTATCAATTTCATTGTTGTTTTTAAATATGTTTAATATAAAGAAAGAAAAGCATTTTTCTTGTAGCCAGTAATAAAAATCAGAAGTGTTACTAAAATACACACCAAAAATAGTTTATAGCCGCAAACAATCCATATGTCAGTGCGTTGGTTAGCTTTACACGTACTTCTAGTCGTGTGGTTCATTTAGACAACCCTTAACTCATAAGCCAGATAAGCTTGTTTTCAGCCAAAGTGGAGAGACGGTTGTTCGCAAATGTGTCAAGCGAAAAACCAATTTATTTCTTCTAACATACATATACTTTGGTTGTATCTAGTAAGAAAATAGAATGTTTCGTGTTCAGGACAGCAGTACCGAGGTATTGAAAGCCATCCGACTTCATGTAAACACTAAAACGGCAAAATTATAACAGAATTTGGAGTGAAAATAATTTTCCACTGAGTTCTATCTTCCATGTATTGATTCATAGGCTGCAGCTTCAATAATATGAGAATACTGCATCTTAAGTAATCCAGTGTTCTGTTAAAATACATAAGGCGTCTTCCTTGAGAAGTTAACTGTCAGTGTTTATCTTGAACAAGCAGGCTCGAGGAGTCGAAGCAAAAGGATATATTTACAATCCCTAAAGCTGGTGTAAATCCCAAATTCTGGCTTTCAGGAACTAACAGGTTAATTTGCTTGCTGTCTTTTTTGCCGACTACTAATGACGTTCGGGTAATTCAAAACATCCATCCCACAAAGAAAATTGAGTATGCGCAGTTGGCGCATAGGCCAGATTCTGGATCACGCAAATTCATACTTTACCAGATCTCGTTTCCTCCTTTCCCACTCCCTCCCTACCCCTCCTCCGTTTCTTGTCTTCGAACTGCAAAAACAAGATCTGGGAGCGAGATCACACTTCATTGTATTCGGTTTTGTTCATACCTATTATTTGATCTACTACTCTTTCTTTCTTTACTTGTTTGCTTGTTTGATTGTTCGTATGTATGTCTTATCCCAACCACAATCTGCTTCCCAAACTTGACTCACCCTGATCCTTACTGACCTTTTTGTATATTGTTCTGTATGTCTCCACAGACCACATGAAGTTAAAGTCTCAATACCAGATGTGGAAGGTAACAACTGAGTTATATGTGATAACACAACATGGTTATAGACCACTTTCATAATGCACCCCAGTGCTATGAACAAAAACTTGGAGTCGAGGCCAGAAAGGCAAAAATACAACAAATGTATGTGAACTTGCAACTTGACCTCAACTTGAAGTTGGTTTTTATGCGGCCTCTGGGATGTATTCAAAATGCTTAACATTTGTTCATAAAATCAGCGGAATCCCCCTCCAACATGATGTGGTCAATTTGCACTACACCGTAAAGTTAGCGTTTCTGTTTAATCTTGTATGTTTCTAAACCCGTATTGTTTTGTCTCCTGTTGCAATCATTTTTAAAATAAAAGGACTGACTTGATTCACCCTCTCCTCTCCACTCCCACGTGGCAATAATGCACAAGTTATGTAGATCACGACTTAGTTGGTATCCCTACCAAGTTTCAAACAAATACACATAATATCAACGAAATTACGTGGGGGGAGGAGGGGCCTCCGGTCTTCCTAGCACCAAACATAGCCCGGCCGAGATATCGTTAAGGATACAGATATAGTGCCGCCTTGTCTTGTCTTTGTATCGTTTTCACTCACCCACTCTAAAATGGTACACGGGTCTCCTCTCCTATTTTCATTATGCTTTTATTGTAATCATTGTCCAAGTTTAATTGCTGTAGACTGTAATCGATATCAGCTAATGACAGGTTCGCTTATCTCTCTAGAAATCTGGAGGAGCATTTTTCGCAGCAGTCAGTGAACAGGTGGGGCTCGGAGGTGTTTTGGTCAGAACGAACGTTTTGTGAAACCAGAGAAATAACATATTATATTACAGGCAATCGTGCTGTTTTAACATAAGTCAGGACTATTTATTGACACAGACTAGATGACTCCTTTCAGTGTTATTAGATAAGCCTATACGTGATTTTCATCGCCAATGAGAAAACACGGCGGGCGCATCTCCCTTAACGCAATCATTGATATTAGATGTCACGTGTGCATGTGACTAAGAAATTTGGGCACTGTAATTAGTTAGTTCTACACTGATTGAATCGCTATGTTTACAGCAGAGCCTATCTTTCTCATTGGTGGAGCGGTAATTTATTAGGGTAGTTTACAGTTTATGAGTTGTTGTTGGCTTCAAAGAAAGGAAGATTGAGGTTGCGAGAGAACTGTTCAAAGTCTTAGTTTTTTCCTCACCAGGCACAGAAGAAAGGCAAGAAAGGATTTAAAGAAGCAAAGAACAAATTCAAAGATGTTAAAAGCATCATAAAAGAGACAGCTAACAAATACAAGGATAAATTTCAAGATAAGGTAAGATGAAATCGAATCAGCCAAGTTGAATGACTCCAAGAGTGTTGCCACATTAATTCACTAGCCCGTACTGAACTTGGTTGCTTCAGTTCATTCCCTCAAATATCTATGAAAAAATACCGTACTATCTTTTGAACTGAATAAATATGTATTGATTTCTTCAGCATCTTCGTTTCAGTTGCTTATTCAATCTTGTTACTGTGTAAAAACTTGTTCATGCGGCACACTATTGGTGGATTTTGTTTTAGGAAGTAGGTCGAAATGCATCCTTTTTTGGCATATCCACTTGAGGGTGTGGGTAGGGATGGAGGCAGGGTAGGGGGTTGGGGTGTGTTTTCACCTGCCACCTACCACCTGCCGTCACATTGATCTAGTAGAAGAAAAACTAAATAATTACGGGCACATTTTTTTGTACTTAATTATCTTCAAATGTAAGAATGAAAACAAATACACTGTCATTGCATTTTTTCGCATTGAAATTGGCATTACTTTCCCTCCTGGGAGAAAAATGAGTGTGGTGGTGGTGGTGCGATGTGTTTGCCTGTGTTAGGTGAACAGTACAGAGTACATACTTAGGTGTGTGTTTATCCTGATCCCTAAGTTTCGTCTTTAAACGGGCGGGGAAAATGAAGGTGAGAAAACGCCGCAAGACCCTTTTCTATTCCAGACCTTTCTATCGGCTCTGGATATTCTCTTGCCCGAAGTACCACTCCTTGGTTCCCGAGGATGTTGTGAGACTAAAATAACTACAGGTGATCGGAAATTTATCACGTGCTTGGAGTAAGCCAATCAGCGTGCGCTTTCAGGTCTGAGAAACTAGTAACGATCGCTGTTGTTTCTCGCTTTGCTAAAGAAACGAATTCCGTAAAATGAACTATTAAACAGACAAGTTCTAGTAATTACATTCAACAAAGAAGAGTTGAGTTTTAGCCCATATGCAACGTAAGCTGATAAATGTATTAAAAGGTAATGAGTTTTGATAGTACTTAGAACCGTTTTAAAAATAACGAATGCAATTTAAAATGGCGGCCATTTTGAGATCGTTTTATGCACGCGCGGTTTTCTGGGATATAATCAGTCAGATAAGTCAGGCGTTCTTAGCACTCAACAGCTGATGATCTGGCTCAAAGAAGACTTGATGTACCATTGATCTGTTTTTATGTAGGAATCCAGTGATGAAGAGGACGGCGTTGGAGGACCAATCAAGAAATCTAACACATTACCAGATATCAAACAGTTGGCCGTTAGATTATCGCCACGGAGTTCACCTTTTGGAACGAGACGAGCGGTTTCTCCAGGACAGGTGATTGAGAAGAAGATATTACATGGGCGCGCGGAAATACAAATTTTACCTTCGAGTGTTGACAATATCTCTCACGAGTGAGAGAGATTTTCAACACGATAAGATAAAATTCGTATCTCAAAGAGGCCATGTAATTTTCTGCTTATACATTAATATGTATGAAATACCAGGTATGAAGCAGTTAATTAACAACAAAAGTGAATATGATTTTTTCTCCAACTCCTCCCTGACAATCGACGACAGGAAAAAGCGGCCGCAGCGAGATTTAAAAGGGCGCGAAATCCACGATCGCTGATTGGATGACAAGCACGTAACCATGGTAACCTGATATCTTCACACGTGAAGACAACAATGACATCTTCACTGCACGCGTATGACTTTTTAGAAACATTTTATCTATATTTCTGTGATAAATGACTGTTGTAGGCGCTGACTTAATTGTTTACATTTTACCTAATCTTCAAGTTTCAAACAAACCGAGTCCACAGAATGAAAAACGTTTGTTACCACTCACTGAAAATTTGAAAATGTCATGTCAAATACGTTGAGTAACAAGTCTTTGAAAAGTTCAAAGTTAAAAAAGATTATGGCTGGATGGCAAACGCTGCCACACAGACATATAAATCTTTATAGTTTGTGAAATTGTCAAACAGCTACTGTTTCTCGGAAACCCTTCAACATATCACGTTCAAATTTTCAGTAAGAAAGAAATCTTCCATGTTTTTTTTGTGTTGTTGGTTCGTTTGGAGCTTGAAGTAGGATTCTTGCTATGATTGCGCTAGTAGGGCAATGTAAACGTTAAAGATCCAGTACCAGTGAAAGTACTTTTTATGCCATCATTTTGGCTTGAAAAGCACTTGGGGCGTCGAGGTGGCGCAGTGGCAGAGCACTCGCCTCTCACCAGTGCGACACGGGTTCGATTCCGGGCCGGGGAAGTATGTGAGCTGGGTTTGCGGTCCTTCTCCGACGTCGGGGGACGTCAGCCCAAGTTTCCCCGGCTGATTCTTCAATCACAGAGACAGAATGTTATTTCTTCGCGATTGGTTTTCCAAATACTTCTTGTACTTTCTTGTACTTGAAGCAATTCTTTCAGTTCTCAGCTTGATCTATTTTCGATAAGGTCGGCTTCAAATCGTCAACTTCCTTCTGTGTAAATTGAACACTGGCTTTCAGCCCTGACTCCGTCTTAACTGACTCATCAACCCTTCCACTGATTGTCGATAGTGTCGACTCAAATAACGATTTTAGCATCAGTTCTTGTATGGCCAAGAAACTTCGTACGGCCGCCAATGTTACCATTTCTTCACTGTTCTCCACTGACGAAGTTGATTCTCGCATTTCAGCAGCTTTGGAAACAGATTTCTTTTGGTTTTTTTTATTTACCCGACGTATTCAAACAAACAAATAACTATACACATATACATATAAGCTATATAAGTATCTGCTTCCAAAAAATCAGACGGAGCTCAAGAGCTCACGAGTCTAGATTAGCCCTTACAGTTATTGCGGGTGACCTTCACCTTGTTTTTGATAATTGTGCTTTCCTTTGGAATCAAGCCTGTAACAGTAAAATTTTGGAGGTGAAAATAAACTTGTTGTTGTTGTTGTAGTACATGTCCAGCCGCCATGACCGGAATTATTATTATTATTAATCTGCCATCTGATTCAGTCTTTGAACCACTGGACTCCATCCAAAATTAAACTTTGTATTTATTCCTGGTTAGTGCTAATCAAGATTCATATAGGAAGAAATGAGACACGTTTTACTGTTATTCCTGACTTGTTTCCCTCTTGTATTTATTTTCCTTCAGCCTCGTCGAGCTAAGACAGAACCTAGCAAGCACAAGCCAGACCGACCCCCTCCCCCACTGCGTCCCAGCCCTTACGTTTCAAACATAAGGCGCCGCACAAATGCAATCTCGATGGTGGAGGGAAGAGATAACCTGATACCACCCCTGTTGGATAGATATAGTGCGCCTGACTTGACTCCAGACCTCAGGGACATGCTGGATTCCGAGCTGGACGAGAGTGGCGAACAACCAGGAAAGCTAAACAGGGGTAGTGAGGGTGGAGAAAATGCCGCAGTGGCTAACTTGATATCCCTGGACACTAGTGAGGAAGATGTAAGAGACGAAAAACCATCCCAATCAGTTTTGGAGGGGGAAACATTACTGCACGTAAGTGATATCAAAATGTAGCCAGATATGCGATGCACTTGAGATTTATTTCTCCTTGTGTCTGAAACCATAATCGTAATCAGCATCTGCCATTTTTTCAACTTTATAGTCCTCAACTTTTCTGCATGCAGAATTTGAATGAATAGTCCATTCCACTCTGACGCCATTTGCTTCCAACAAACGCAAGCAGTTTGCTACGAATTATCACCAACTGTTCGCAATAGTACATCTACCTCCTCCTTTGTCACTTTTTCCATATCTTACTTTCTCTGTGTTTCTGTCTCCAACAGCTGGTAACTGTACATTAAACGTTCTATCTTTATGTAATGTTTACAGTCGTGCTTCCGACAAACTGTAAAACTCCTTGAATTTAATTTCTGTTTTCAAGGGCGCTTTACAAGCCCTTGGAATTCAGAATTTTTGCAAAAATACCCATGAAAACGCCTTGAACATATGCTCGGAGAAAAAAACTATAAAATTGTTAATATTTATGCACAAGCTTTTGATAAATATGTGCTTTTGTTAGAAATGGGAAGTGAGGCTTCTGGAAGTATAACTGCCGAGATCGGTCTGGTGAAAAATGAAAACTTGCTAAAAGACTAAAAGACCTCCAATATTTAAATATTCCTTAAATACTCTTTGAAAATACTCCTGTAATACTCCTGGGATAACCCTAGAATTTCACATTCAAAGATCAGCATTTACCCTGGATTTTGTTTGGAAAGATTTTTGACAATTCATGTCTCTGATGTTTCAAACTCGGTGTTCTCGATTTCTTCTCAAGCATTCTGCTCTCTTTCTGCTCAACAGTTATCAAGTATTCTTAAGGAGGAGTTGTCCAGCGGTACTATATCCGAGCATGCGCCTACAAATCATGAATCAAAAGGAGACGCAACACCTTCGGGTGAAACAGACTCATACAAAACTCAGGCTGTGCCGCCTCGGCGGCAGTCGTCGTCAAAGCGCCTTATTGACGCATCTGGTGCTGGTGGCTTGAGTCAGTCACCAACCAGAACCAAGGTTAAACCTCCGATCCCACCACGACCAGACCGCGACTCATTGAAGCACCGAAGTGCGTCTGATCTTTCAACAAGTTCGGTAAATTCGGTTGACGAGATATTGGAAAGTGTCAACTCTCCTGAAACACCATCAGGGGGGTTAATATCACCGTTAAAGCCCGCGAGCAGGACCTCCCTGTGGACTGATACTGTGTCGTCACTGTCGCCAGATGTACAAGAATTCTTTAAGTCGAACACAAACTCAGCGAGCTCTTGTAATCCGTGGAGCTCTGCGGAGAACCATGGCTCAGCTGTCAGCCATTCGACATGGACTGCAAATTTTGATTCAGGAAATGAATCGTTAATTAATGAAACCGTTAATGTAGACTTCGGTGGATCAGGAAATCGATCCTCGAGTCGAAATCCTTTTGAGCAACTAGTTGGCAAAACGAGAGATCTTCATATAAGCAATCATCCAACGTATTGTGCAAAAAATTCGCCGTCGTTGTTAGACTAGCAATGATAGCAGCTTAGTCAGAACAGTAAATTAGTATACATTTTGAGAAGAAGTGAATTTATAAGAGAATTCAGATCACGAAAAACGACAGACAATTATTTCAAGAAAGGTTTACTTTTGAAAAACTTGGAGTTCAAAGAGAAATACCAAGGCCCAAGGGGATTGTGGGAGCTTTAAATTGCTTATTTGCATTCTGTGGTTGCATTCAGCACTCGAGTATCTTGTAGAAGTGGTGAGAGAGAGGTAGCAGTTGGGTTCAGTGTTCTTAGAAAAGTTCCTATCAGAGCCGTAGTGATGAAACGAAAGCTGAATAAACAAATAGTGAGATTGAGTGGTGACAGTGGTGTTTTTTGTTACAGCACCAGATTTTTTAACAGTCCGAGGATCATACAACATTCCATAGAACCGTTTCCAGTTCAGTAGTGTTTGATCCATACAAATGAAATTAGCAAGATATACCGTTATCTTCTCAGCCATTGCCGTAATCAACACAGTTTTCAACATTGTTTTTGAAGATGGTTCTTTCTGGGTCATGCTTATTAATCCTCGGCACACTGCCATTCTCGGTAGGTTATAAACTGGCAGGGTGTCAAGTGTCCTATTTTTTCCTATTTTCTGAAAAATTCCTATTTTTTCCTATTTTTCACCGAAATTCCTAT
>JANSTQ010082550.1:0-12661 GCA_026167885.1 Bergia puertoricense | reverse complement strand
GATTATTTTGTATTACTACATTTAACGTACGTTGTAAACACACATAAACGTTTATATATGCGCAATGAGAGTGATTATTATTGTCATTAGTGTTATTATGTTTATATTTGTTATTATTGTTATCATTATATTAAAATATTGCTGTTAATACTATTATTAATATTGTTGTTAATACTATTATTAATATTGTCTCTTAGCTGCGAGTGAGAAATAAATGTACTGTGTACTGTTGGTGAACGAGTGAGAAATATGTATAATTTTTTGTAATGTGAATTGTAGAATATTGTCCCCATACAGTGGCTGTTATTTCCGTTTGAGATTTAAAAAAGGTTTTATGAAGGATCTATTGAATGTATTTACCACGCGTCACACATGCATGTACTCCACGAACGAACATACCACACACGCATACACACTCACTCACTCACTCGCTCACTCACTCACTCTCACACACACACTACACGCTTTTTATAAGAATAACGAGGCTCGAAACTGCCCAAAAATTAAGAACAATCCAATAACAACAGAGGCTCGGATTCCAACCGACTTATTTTTTTCATAATCTTGGGACAACAAATTACGCAGTTCCCTCAGGAGCCAACGCAGATGTCGGGGTACAAATACGATACATTGTACTGTTTTCACTAGAGAAGATCCAGCGGAGTGTTTGTTCTTTCATTTCTGGCCGAAAACAAATTCCCACATCTCACTCCTTCATTCCGCAACATCAACGGCAGTAATCTGGCGACTTTAAATTTATTTGAGTCTCCAATTTCCGAAGAATTTTATTTTAATTTATGTATATTAAAGGTGCCAGAACAATTGAGGCTCAAATTGTAGTGAAAATTAAGAACAATGAAGCTTAGCCAAAACTTACTGGTTCTTATGAAAAAAGCGTGTATTCCTCCTTTGACTGTATGATAAGCGCAGTTAAGTTTCAAAGTGTCTATCTCAGTTTCTTCACCATGTGTGCACGTTATATAACATACCTGCCGTCGTTATATAATCAACGTAGTATTTCATCATGGGTATACTGAAGCAAAGGGAGACCCTAGCTTGAACAGAGTTGTCCATTTACTTTCTCTCTTTTTCTCTCTTTGATTTTTATCGTTCAGTATTCGTTGTCTTCTCCTTCTCTGTGTTGTATTGTAAAAAGGAGTTATCGTGTAGCCTTAATATAGTTAATTACGTTTTCTAGTTTGAAATGTGCCGGTTTCTTCTCAAAGCATTGAAGTAAATTTTAAAATTGTTAGATTCATTTGCGGTTTTATTTGGAAACGTATTTTTTCGAAGTTGCAATTCAATTTTTGACATTTTTGACATGTTTATGACGCGACTTTAGTGTTTATTTTGGTAAAGTTTTATAAAGTGTCAGGTGTTTTCAAGGCTTAGTATTGTTTATATTTTTCTGTCGTATTTCAATCTTGAAACAAAATCCATACTCTCACGCAACAGGAAGTTGACAAAAACTGTGAAAAGTGTTGGTTTGTTGTTTGATTAAAAAATCTCGAAATAAAAACCAGATTGTCATTGTTTCCTTATTATATAATCAAAAAAAATTAATTAAGTAAGCATGCTGTCGGCATTTGAACTTCGGTAATTATTTTTCATCTTGCGAACCCGTTTCGTAGTTATTTCATTCAACCACAAAGTTACCGAATTCCGCAACTGTATAAACCATGATATACCTGTCTAATTTTCATAAGTAAATAAAAGTCGTTCTTTCAAGGTCTCCTAAAACATAAAAATACAAAACGAAACAAAATTTTGAAAGTGAAAGATTTAAAATATATAAGCAAATCTGAAATTAACGACTTCATATTCGATTCATTGTTGTTACACATTTATCGTCAGTGATAAAGAAACAAAGAAAACGAACCGAAAATAGATACGCAGAAAACGGGGTGTTAAAATGTATTCCATGTGTTTCTTTAATGTGGCGAGACAAGAAGTGATTGATTTCGGCGTTTTTTGCCGCCGATTATCTCTCAGACGGAGCCAGATAGTTTTATAGTTTTGATGTCTGTGTTGTCTAAGATCATATACAGTAGTTTCACTTTCAGACCTATACAATCACAGTAGTTAATCTAATAGCAAAATATATGGATAAAAGTAATCCTGGTCGCTTTTGTCTGACATTTTCGACTTTTACTGCATGTTGCTTGCTCGATATGTATACTACATTTGAAAAACATGGAAAATAATGAAGAAAGTGGCAGTTTTTCAGTTTTTGAAATCTATGTAATTCAGAATTCTACTGTTAAGGTAGATTTGACCCTCAAAAGTCTTAACCCAGACATTACTTTGATATACAAATTCAGGTCACATTCCAGGAATTCCTTCACTTGAAACACAGTGTTATCTTGAAAAAGATATTAATCCAGTTGCTTTTTTAAACTAAATTTGTCATTTGTCTTCGCTGCTATTACTTAGTTAATTGTAATTTGACATTTTGACAACCTCAGTTATGTCTTCGTGGGAAGTCCTGGCGCAGCAATATAAGACTATAAAAATATATTGTAAAATTAAATTATAGAGTTCTGAATGTCGTCGCTGTCACTGTCTGGACAATTTGCATAGTCCAAACTCCGTTGTCTAAAATCTTTTTGTATTTGCTATCTTTTCCCCCAAAGAGAAATATACTTCGACACCAGTGAAAGATGTTGGTTGTTTCATCGCCACAGTATTCCATTCACTGAATATTCACTAATTGCACTAGATTTGATGCTTCTCTTACCTTGTAATTTCCGGAAATCCAGTATCTAAATAGATTGTAGCATTTCCTGAAATGAAATATGTGCATCGTGATTTGCCTTCAATATTAAACTTAAAGATTTCAACACATGTTTATAAATACGTTTGTGCAAACCCAAATTTGAACTCCAGACAGATTCTTCTCAGAAAAAGAATCGATTCGTGTCGTTACAGTCCCTGAGAGTCGAAAGACTAAGCGGAGTTTGTAGGTATTTTTAGTTAAGTGTAGTGAATTTTGCCTTCGCTTACATAATTTAATCCCTTGAGCTGGCCCGGTGAAGTGTGCATTAGAGAAAATCGTTCGTAATGAATTTTCTTTGTAAGAGGTCTGGAATAATGACCCACTAAAATTAACTTAACAAAGAGAATGACAGAATACCAAACAAATGCCCGCAGAAAAGAAAACCTGAGAATATAATTCAATCATGAACATTATATTACGCCAGTCAAGTTTCAGTAAAGTATCATATTTCATTCGGTGATTCTTATAATTTACTTTGAAGTTCGTTGTTTAGACAGCACTTTGATTAATAAGTTACTTTGCACAAAACAACAAAAGCAAAAGGCTATCTTTATTCCAAATTCTAGACGCAAGCTTGTCTTTATCATTGGACAAACTCTCTCCAGCAACGAACGGCACCATTTATGAAAAATTGTAAAACTCTTTTAAGGACTACGTGGCAAACATTTCGGTGCCAAAAGCAAAAGTATTTAGTTAACGAAAATCTGACATTTTAAGTGTAGCCATTGTTATTCGATTGACAGGCCGTTTTTGTGTGTTTTATGTCGGTAAACATTGACTCTTTTAGCATATGTTTTTCAAAACCATTTTATCTCATCAGAGTAAGAATTCTAAAAATGCCATTGCATCCACCAGATGAAATGATTTGAAGGATTGCATTTGGTAAACTTCAAATCCTGGATGACAATTATGCTGCAAGATTTCCGAAGGGGCGCCTGGCCAATGTATCAAGTAGTGAGAGAAGTTGTTATCTTTACAATCACACGCAGCGATTCAGGAATTCACAAATATTATTGAAGGATACGGTTGGCTTATTAATGTAGATTGTGACAACTTGGCTATTTTTGTGCATTATGAACTCGAAGATATTGATCAAATATCATGTCTGGACGTTTTACTGACTTTGTTTGTGCGTTTGAAACTGTTGATTACGGACAACTCTGTGATGTAGTTGGAAATAGAAACAACTCAGTGCACATTTGGGATTCGCACTTTAGTAAAATTCTGATATTTCCGGGTACTGCAGTTTATTTGGATAATTACTCATTTCGTTTGATGCGCAATAGTGAATTAGTTTTAATTTGTTCTGGAATGCGAATCAATAAAATGACTTTGGGATACTCTGAAATTTTGGATGGCGCAAGTGGGGTGTTGATACGGACCCGATACAAAGCATCATAATAGGCATCAACTAAACACGAAAAGTGCAAATTCGAGAACCCAAACTTCCCTGTGGCGGCAAATTAAGTGAAAATGGACAACATGTACCTGAAATCCTTATAATTTGATTGAGCAGATAATAATCTCGCATGTTTGCACCAATCAAAAGCTCAAAGTCTGGCTAAAGGGGAGGAGCTACTGAGGAGTACGCAAGCGCAGTAGTCTCTTTGCCCACGTGGTTTAACATTGTCAAAATTTAACAAGCTTGTTGATTTTGGGGGTTTGTTTCGTAGGCTGCACAGTCAAGAAGCAACATTGCCGCGCCATGGAACCCCAGGGTTTTAGCACACCAGCAAACATTCACTTTGACTTGAACGAAAATGAAACTCCGACAATCCCGCCAGGAAAAGATTACAAACTTAAAATGGTGAACCTGAATGGAGTCGAGATAGCTGCTTTCAACATTGATGGAGAAGACTTGCTGTGTTTTCCCCAAGTCTATGATTATTTTCTTAAAGATATGGTGTCGGGGATGCACACGGTGTATACAAAACTGAAGCGTATGGGAATCCAGGGAAAAAACTGCAACGTGGAACAAGTTCGAATGATGCGAAGTGTTGGAGCGATAGGGCAAGTCGTGAATCGCTGCAAACTCATCTCAGCTGAGGATTTCAACCGGCTTTATGAAGACTGCTTGTTGTATAGGTGAGTGAACAATTTCTAAATATCTAATAACAGTCTGCCATTGAATTAATAATCAGCTTTTGGCAAATGTGCATTTTGTTTTATTCTCGCATAAACTGAACTCTCTGAATTTGCTTCATGGGCAGTTTGTCTATGGAGTTGCTTGCCTTTATGCTATGTTTGGACAGTTGAAGTTCATAGAGAACCTCAAATCTGGAAATCTGGAAACTTACCAATCTTTGTGGTTTATTGACTTGAAATCCAAACCTTCACAATGAATAATTACCGTATTTGAATTTGTTTTTGTTCAAAAACAAAAATATCTTTTTGATGAAAGAGGATAAAATAGAACATGCTTTTAGCATGGCAGCATCCACTAAAGCAGTTTTCCAGTGTCAAAACAAAAGTATTTCTGGGGTTATCCGTAATATTACTCTTTTGACAAATGAACACCGAGTGTTTCTTCAAAGGAACGCAGGCATTGTTGACATTTCGTAATAAACTATAAAGCCGAACTCTGACAAAGAACAATATTATGTAAATGACTCCTTAGCGCAGTTCAGAATAATGCTTGCAAGACAACCCAAACATAATTTTGAAAAGCTAGACATATCACAAAATAAATTTTAATATGTCAAGTCTCGAATATCTTCACATCCCAAACACTAATCTCATTTGAAGAATAGCTTTGTCTCTTAACGAGACGCAATTAAAAAATCTATTTTTGTGTTTCAGTGACGGACCTATCGTTTCATCTTGCATCAATCAAAAGCATTATCTGTTTTGAAAATGCACATCGTCAAGAGGTCACTTCATCATGAAAAATGAAAAATGGCATCGCTAATTTCTGATGCAAGAGTTTTGTTATTTTTTGAGTACAAAGATGGCAACTTCAACAAAGAAAAGATAACAAATTTCCGCTCTCAAAGTTAAACTGTGAGACGAAGTCTGTCAACTACGAATTGTTTTTTTATTTTATTTTTTCTTTCAAATCGTTCTCAGACATACATACTTTCCGTAAAAGTCGATATTTGAGGAACAGAGATAAAAATAAACCTTATGCAAACTAACAATTTTTCGCTTCTTTTTTTTAAGTAAGTTTTAGAAATTTATAAATTTTTTGGAACGATGTTGGTTGTGTTTGAGTAACCTTTGTTGCTATCTGAAGCATAGTTAAGCGTGCCGTCTTGAAAATGAAGTGTAGATGGTAATTGAAAATTCCATTATTGAGAGTCGTTATACGAGCGTATCGCACAGGAATTGCCGGAATGATATACCTCCTTCAGACTGATCGTGCAGGAAAAACTTGAACAGACAAAAGCTACGCATATGCGTTTTTCTTTATCTGGTTCTTACAAAAATCTGAAATGAAAATATGTTTGTGCGAAATAAACATGTTTTCGACTCTTTTTACGTCTAGTCCCGTTTTTAGATTTTGACTTGTCCCCGCTGAGGAAAGAATGACATTCTGTACTGACTGTCAGTTTTATGTTTTATAACTTGAGACTTTTTGGCCACAGGCAATCGATTATCTATGCGGAAATTCTACTTGGTCATATCTGGCATCATATCAGTAAACTTGCTTTGTTAAATAACGGAAAGATCAGAACGGCGGTTCATTTTGCCATTTGCCATAATCCCGTATCGATACGGTTTTCCCTGGAGTGCGAATTTGACGTTTCGCGTAGTGGCCCTGTTTATCGTTTGCTTGATTTGAAAGTTAGAGAAAAGTAAATTCTGTCAAATATTCCAACCCCAAACCAGGTAATATAACCAGGATACTGCGAGGAATTAGAAGATTTCTCTTTTTGTATACACTCGTGCTCTGACTAGTACTACCTCATACTTAAGCGACACAGAAATTTAAACAACAACAACAATTTCCCATTGCGGTATTCCCATTGGCCTTATACATGCTATTGTCCAATTCTTAAATTTTAGACAAAGGTATACTTTTGCTTTGAGCCAGAGCTTCGCCATTCCACGTATAGATTCAGTCCTAAAATTGTTAGTTAACTATCTTAAAAAACCGAAAGGCTCCCGAAAAAGTTTTCGTTAAGGATTAAATTATTATTTTTCTATATTAATTACCATATATAATATGTTTTTAGATTGTTTGTTTTTTGTTTGTTCACTCTGGACACACAAGATGGTAATTTGTCTTTTAACTGCGAAACCGTCATCTTTTGGTACTTGAAAAGAAAACAAAAGGAAACAAAAGAACTGATTTGACCCTGAACTTTGCGATATAGAATCAATATTATTTGCATTCTTTTTTAAAATCAGTACAACTGAAAGAAGCATGAGCGGTGATGCACATACATCTTTAAAACTGAGAATGGCTCAAATCTAAAAAATCTCCAATAATGACAATGGTTTACAGTTCAGAAATCACATTGGTTTTTCATTTGTTGTTGATTTGCCCGCTTTTTTTAAGAACAACTTTATAAGAACAATGAGCTCAAATCGCCCAAATATCAAGAACAATTTAACATTATTTAAGGACACGCTACCCCATGAGCTCATTTTTGTAAGATTTACTGACATTTTTGCCATTTTCTCGGATTCAATTTCAAGGATGTAAATTTCGGATCATCATTTTATGATGATTGACCTGAGAAACCTCTGTAAATATTTGTTAGTGAAAGTTGAGAGGAGATGAAATTTAAAGATGATGATTTTTTTGAAGATTTTGATTATTGTTTTTTGTAGTAAGTTTAAAATTAAGTTTTGGGGTTAATAATTAATGGACGGTGCCAAACCGCCAGCTATCTGAAGAGTGACACTTGCTCCCTTAGGACAACTGTTTGGTGGGCCCCTTCCATTTTCTTTCCTTTCTCAATATCTCCCCTAATTTTCTTACCAATCCAACAAATTTAGGGTAGAGTGTGGCCTTAATACCGTCTGCCTAAAAGTGTTCCTATGGAAAATCTTTTTAACCGTTATAGCCATGAACCTGAAACTTACCCTGCATTTTATACACGTCGAATACTGCATTTTCTCAAAAGTAACACCATAGCAGTAAATAATTTGTTGAAAAAGAAATTGTAATTTTGTGCAAATAAAGGCCCCCTCTCCGCAACTACTGACGATATTTCAAGGCGAAATATTAGAACTCGTTACTTAACCTGAATCAGTAATTAAACGGCAAAGTTTTAATGTTTACGCAACATTTCTTTTTATATATTTATAAGTGTTTAACCATGTAAAACTGATTGCTGAAAAATAAGCAACTCTACATCTTACGTTTTGTTGAACTAAATGTACAGTATTAAATATGTTCGTCGATCAATGAACGCGTTTTACCAACGTCCAAACAGAATGGAATTGGCAACCTGACACTTGAGTTGAAGAGGTATCTTCAGCACATCATTGTAGATTATAAAACCAAGAAAAACGAAAGAGAAATTTGAGGCTGAAAAGCCCAAAAAACTGAGCCTCGGACAAGATATCTGGTTCTGAAAAGAAGTGTGTATACTATTTTGAAACTTTATCGAGGTTGTATTTCGGAGTACATTCTATAAATACAATGTTTTCATCTGGCACATAAATCAAATATGTAAAATCAAACAAGAAATCTATTAAAACCTTGATTGACTATTGTACAACATTGACTAAAATTCTGTACAGCAAGTCTGTGTGGATACACTCAGTCATTCGTCCCATACAGTTGACTCGAACCTTCAAGGGAAATGGAAAAGGGTTCGAGTTATCGAGAGCTTGAGTTATCAAGGGTAAAATTATAAAGAAAATGACCCGAATAACCTCCCCGCAGAATATTCAATTACCATCTATACTTCGTTTTCGCTGCGTGAGGGCTCTCCAATCATATTGTTAATTTCTTCGTGAATTAAGATATCCCATGTGAAATATACAGATCGAGTTTATTCTTCTAAAAATCGGCCTGAGATTGTTCATAATTTGATTTTAAATTTTTGGGCAAATATTACATAAAATTTATTCTTATAAAAAAAGAGTGTGAATATTTCAATAAACCATTACACATATAGATATCAGTGTGGTTTCACCAAGAACTTTAAACACTGAGACCCAGTTAAAGAAATTGCAAAGATACCAGATTTTGTTGCACAGACCAAACTGTTAAGTTCTACAGCATTCTTTTTACACTGTTCATTTTACAAAAGGTTAGAGTGAAAACGTTGTTAACTTAATTTCAGTCTGTTTTGTGTGTATTGAAAAACAAAGAAATGCTTTCAAAGCATTTTTGTCGAACGTAGCTTTGTTAATGTATATCCATACCAGCCTGCTCTGACGCTCGAAGCATCAGCTTTACACCCAACCCTCTGCGAAAAACAAACCAATGTTGATCAACGAAATCTATACAAGGTAACAGAATAAAATCACTAATAAGTGCGGTCATAATTCTAGTCTGGCACTGCCGCCAATCAACGCAAACATTTGCTTGGTAACAAACTTCTTACTAGTTAAAGGTCGTTAAAGGAAACGTACTCGTTTCTCGGTACATCTTTTTACATGCTAAAAATTAAACAATGCAGCTAATGTTTTGAGTTGTCTTTTTTACTTTTGTATAGGGGCCCAGGGAGACGAAAAAAGAATCCCGATTTCCCACCAGAGCTGTTAAACAGTCCGTTCAAGCACTTCAAGGTTGAAAGCCACACAGATAACCAGTTAGCAGGCGAGTCCACGAAGCCTATCTCTGGAGCCAGCGGACACCTCGTCAGGCCCGCAATAGGACTGTTACCTAGCAACCACTCTAAAACCATATTAACGAAAGAAGAGTCACGTGATGCAAACAACAACAATGCCAGTAATGGAGAAATATTTAAAGTGACTGTTTCACAGCAAGCAAACGGAGCTCTTCCAAACACCATCCAGACATCTTTCGTTTCGCGTGCCCCAGGCCAGCATACTCTCAACTCCTCCGGCGCTCCATCCTCCAGGATCATGAGCCCTCTATCTACTTCCTCAGCCGGTAACAGCTTTCCACCACCCCCCACTCAGATGCAAGCTGTACTTCCCTCTCGCCCAGGTTTTCCCATTAATCCCCACGGTAGCACCATAAGTCCTCGAACAACGTTAGCACCCACGATGATCTCCATGTCTGGGACAGCTCCTACTGTCACCCACAGTCTTTTGCAATCACCAACAGGAGAAGGTTGCGCTTCAGAATCATCCGTGCATCACGTTACCAGCAGCGGTGCCGCTGAGCATCCTGAATTTAGGGGGACTGGGAACGATACGGAGTCTGAGATTTCTGCATCGTCCCCGCGACTCCCAACCAGAGAGGTGAGTGTATTTCGTTGTTATTTTCAATATAAATTCAAGTCTTAAGTCTTTGTTTAAAAATGCTGTAGTTGTAATCAGGCATTTTAATATTAAAAATTGTGTTAAACACGGGAGTTGTGTCTGGTTTAAAAGTGTTTTCATAAAAAGTTACGATCACTTCAGTGATCTTGTTATGAAAAAACTTTTAAATCAGAGACAACTCCCGTGTTTAACACAATTTTTAACAGTCTTCAGTCTTCTTATTAGTCTTTTGACCATAGTAACCACATTTTCGTTTGACATCACGCATCTTGCACATTTGGTGTTGACCTAAATGTAGAATTATTAAACGTAACAAATGACACTGTTTGCAGATAAAGCCTTTGTATATATCCTACTCTGCTAAGTTTCATATCTTAACCCTTTCAGCCCCAGCCAGTATATCAACATCTATTTTCTCCTTACATTATCAAGACGAAATAAGTTGTTTGGTTGTGAGAATATAGGAATTGATCATACACAATATGCTATCTAGTATGAAAAGTGAGGTTCTACCAAACTGTTTAAAAGGAACAGTTTAGGAGAATTTAGCAACACGCCAAATGTTGTGTTTGGGGCTGAGAGGGTTAAGACAAAACGCGACTGAAAGGTTTGGAATTTTTTACTATGCGACAAAATTTTACCACACAACCTAAAAATTAAAAGCCCATACATTTCTTATACGTTTGCAGGTTTCTAGGTTGTATTTGTCGAATATAGACAAAATATGCGGCGTTTTCTGTCATCCTATGTGGTTAAAAGTATGTGTTTGCCACCCCCTCCCCCCTCCTTCCTTCCGTTCTCTCCACATTGCCTTCATCAGTTTGCCCCTTCCCTTCCCCTCCACCTCCCCCCCACCCCTCCAACTTTCTACCTTTTTATTCTTCAGCTCCTTCCGCTAACAGGAAGTTCCGACAGGAAATCAGGAATTTAACAAATTCTAGTTTTGCTTTACACTAAATGTAACTCGTGCTATTTTCTCGCTAGATGGAATATCCCAGGGACGCAGGGTCTGTTGGTAAGTAACGCTGACCAGCAATGCTTGGTTATCACTAGACAACTGGTTTCAGTATGTAACAATAAATGCCGTACAATAAATGAGTAGTAAATAAAATTACTTATCAATCTTATTTTATTTAAGTGTCGATATGTTAAGCTTTTTTCAAACTCATTTGGACACTAAACAAAGAAACCTGTGTTTATTTACATGAAGAGAACCTATATGAACCGAGAATAAGGAATAACGAAAACCTATGAGTGGCTATGCCCTTATTAGAGCTGTAACCACCGGTGCATTTGGAAATCGTATCGTAAAAAAGGCGCAGCAGATAACCTCCATTTTCGTGTAATTTCTAAACACAAACTTTGTCCAAATGGTATCTTGCTCAAGCGCTTTTACTGCGAAAAGGTGCAATTGTGTACAGTTTCATACAATTTTCTGCGATTTGGCCTCGCATAGCTTGATTGCCTGCGATATCGCATGATATTCTACGAAACGTTCAAAACTTGTCAACATATACAAAACTCTACGATTCCACACAAGTTTCTACGACGCAAAAAATCGTAGGGTGTGGTATCATAAGTATTGACATACCTTGGACTTCAGTGTGGCCGGATTTGTTAGTACAGGCGTCCATTTAACAACATGGTCAGGATTTGTGCTTCCTTTGATCATTTAAGAAATTACTGCGATGGGAGGCTGAGTTTTAACATCTCACAAGGAACAGAGTTTCACTGTTATACTTTGAATGAAACGTCTTAACAACTGAGTAACGCGCTACGCTTTAGAAGAGGTTTCTCACGCCTTTAGTTGGGGAACTATTAACCAGTGAGCTTCTTTCCCATCCAGAGACCTTGCTGTTGAACATACAGGGATTGTTGAGGATTGCTGCAGAGAATGCGAGACAGCAAGAACGTCAGGCTCACTACGAGAAAGGTAAGTTGCAGTCCGGCCTGGGTTTGTTTACGCTCATGAACCACCGTTTGAGGGGAATATGATAAAAAGTTTATCCGAGGACTTAATACGAAGGAAGGACTAAGCGTCTGGATTGTGCTCTCAGTATGTGCTACTAAGATCTTTGAACTGTTATCGTACGGTAAAAACTGTAATCAGTGTGTAACATAAAATGTGCGAGACCTCACCAATCAGAACACAACACAATACATAATTGGTGCCTTGTAATTCGATAAACGTTCCTCAAGTAGTAGGTCGTGGTCAACAGAGTTCGTACAGTCTTTGATATGATTTTCATTTTTCAAGGAATTTAGACTTTGGTCCTTGAAAACAGCACTGTAGAGTCTATAATCGTATTTTTTTTTTGTTGATTCTAGTAGCCTTTTATACTGTAAAAGTATAAGCCGAGAACCCAAAAAGCAATTGCCTAGTTTAAAAACAAAATACTTCTTCAAAATAACGAATCGCAATTAATTCATCAAGATAATTTCACGTTAGGCGAGTGCCTTTGGAGGAAACGCATTGAAAGTCCTTGAATTCAATGCCTTAAAGTCTTATTTTGGACCTACCTCTTGTTCCCC
>JANSTQ010082439.1:0-14651 GCA_026167885.1 Bergia puertoricense | reverse complement strand
TCTGCACACTTCTCACATCTGTTCAAAGGCCCAAAAAATGCTCGGCTTTCTGCGAAGAGCATCTGATCCTCGCTTCAGCCTCCAAGTTAAACGTACACTCTACATAGTCTGGTTCGATCTCTCCTGGGATATGCCAGCGAAGTGTGGACACCTGCCTCAGCAAGGGGCCTTCAATCAGTGGAAGGAATCCAAAGACGCACCATTAAATTCATTCTAGGGTTTCCTAGTGCCAGTTTCCCTTACAATGAAAGGTTTTCAAGACTGAACCTCTTGCCAGTTTCGTACTGGCACAAACTTAAGGACCTCGTATTCTTCTTTTAGGCAATAAATGGTCATTATAACATTGATATTACTAAATTTATTCAACCAAAAGTTATAGTGAGATCAACCAGAAACAGTAGCTCCCTTGACTTTATAATTCCCAAATGTAAGACTTTTACCTTCCAAAAAAGTTACTTTATCCGCACAGTGAAGCTCTGGAACTCGTTGCCATCTTCTACCAGATCCCTCCCTACAGTGGCCGCCTTCAAGACTGCACTTTATAACCATTACAGGTCTGCGTTGGCAACCACCTTTAAACCTAAGAACATTTCCACTTGGAAATCTATCTGCTTCAAATGTCACTCTATTCGTAACTTGACTAAATTCCGCCAGTGCTGTTACTAAGTATATTAACTAGTTTTAACACGTAGAGCTATTTTACTACTATACAGTATATTTTATATTTCATATATTTTATTGGATGATAGTTTATTATCTTACATAACATGCACACACTAACACACTCAATTATTTTCTTGCTTTCGGCAGTCTACCTTGCTGGGTGTAAACCTGTTGTAGACTTGCCCCATTATACTTTTTTTCTATATATAGCGTATATATACCTTTTTTTTCTTTGTACAATGAAAGCCATTAAAGATTAAAGAAACTGTGATGGTTCATGTATAGCTCATAATTTTATGGAATTACGTAGAAGATTTTCTGAATTATGCTTGTTATGTGGTCAGGAAAAATTGGTGCTAAATCAGTGAGAAATCAGGGAATTTTGAAGAAAGACGTGTGTGGCAACCATGATAATTTGAACACTGCTTTTTAACTATTGTACTGAAGAGGCAAAATGTGCAGAAGAATAAAAAAGTCTATACAACTGCCCACGAAGTCTCCCTTCTGCTGCTCACAAGTTTTCTATTAAAAAAAATTAAAATTTTGCATTGTCCATTACTGGCAGAAAAAAAATAATGAAGTGCTGGTCAATATTGTGAAGATATCCTACTTGGGGTTTCTCTCTTTGCCTCCAGCTTCCAAGAAGGATACAGAAGTGCTGGGTACCACTGCAGCACATCCGTGTGAGCAGAACTACAAGGCCATAGTGCGTGATTTTACAAACTTGTCACTGCACATGTTAAAATAACTGAACAAAAATTGCCTGCTATTTTGCAAATATGATGGTGTGTAATGTGAATATGTTTTTTGCAATATTTACATGTACTATAACAAACTGTATCTTAAAATTTAATAAGTACATCTCCAGTGATACATTTACTGTATCGTTTTACCTGATTCATGTGTGAAATAAAAAAATTTGGCTCTTCCTTGAACACCATAACTCCTAAAATTAAGCTAAAATGTCAGAGCCATTCCTGTCGCTAGCTGCAAGTCATTTTGTGGCCAGTGACGGGAATTGCTCCTCAATTTTACAATGCATTTGACAGAGCTAGAACAACTGACGACATCCAAAAAATCAATTTAATTAACATTTACAATCTTTGAAACAGGAGAACATAAAAAGATTTTTAAAAATGCTTCATAGCATAAAAGTTAAAACATTGTGCAATGCATTGATGGTTTGATATCTGTTGCAAATGTGAAAGTTTGTTGTCATTCTTTCATTGTCAAAAATTTCAGAATTGAGAGTTTCTAATAGGGCATTGAAATGACTGATCAATATTTCTCGTTTTCAATTTTATCATTTTCCCAATGTTGAAAGCACCTGTCCTTTCTTGTCGTGGAAGTCAACAGTCAGTTCGCAGCACAGCAGTGACACCAGTTCAGTGGTTGACAACCTCAGTGTTTAATGCCATCAGTAAAAGGCTATTTGTGTCAGCCAATAATATGGCTGAAGAGCCATTCCTGCCACTAGCTGCAAGTAAGAGGCTTGAAGCCGCCATATTGGAAAACTGAAGCTCTTGAGGAGCTGGAAAAAAGTTGCGTTTATCGTACGTAAACGCAAACATTAACTGAAACGTCTAATGCTTTAAAACTGTAAAAACAACAGCAAACAAGGGGAAAGCTGCAAAACCATAACTAAACATGTTCGACCAAAGTGCAGACAGTCTAGAACTGGATATGTGATTTGATCATCCATTTTTTCAAAATGGCGCCTAGTCCAAGGCACATCACAATTGCTCACTTTTTGGCTTGACTTTCTCTCCACCATCTTTACGAGCCTTCACTATGACAATGGTCTGGTATCCTCTGTTGTTGATGAGCTTTAATTCAGCAGTGCCAGTTTTCACTGCATGTGCACAGTTTTTCATCAATTGGTATTGAAAATGTTTAAATTAAAACTAATCCACAGTCAGTAAGAGCTGGAGGGAAAAAATTGAAATGGGACGAACAAAAATCAAAAACAGACATGGGGCCATATTGAAGTTTCAGTTTGATTGATACATAAGTATGACACTGTTGTCATCTCAATCGCCAAGAAAGAACATGGTAGTTAGCGAGATTTTTTTGTTGACCTTCGTGGTTGGCTTGGTGAGTTTGGGTAGATTTTTGAGTTGCATGATTGGAAACAGTCAGCCCTCGGTTTCTGCAAAACAGTGGTCATGAACAGTCGGCTTCCCTCAGCCAGTTGACGATTGCCCAGCGTGAACAGTTGGCCGCACAAACCTCATCGGACAGAGTGGCATACTCTTGACTGTGTGTGTGCTTGTTTTGTCATGTCCTCTGACATTCTGTAAAAATTAACATGTAATCTGGCTCCTTGGCATTTTCAGCTTTCATAGTTGTTTCAGAGGGACAATACTGATTTTGCTATTAACTTGAAACCATGAAATATTGCAAAAATTATAATCAAAGGGTAAAATTAAGGTTGTCTTGTTTATACTGATGGAAAGCATCATTCAGATACATCATATTATGAAAAATTCAATTCTGGTAATTTAATAGCTTCGAGATGTAATGATTGGGGCTATTTAGAGTACAATTTGCTTCTCTTGCAAATTCTCCAGAGAACATTTTGCAAGTTGAAAGGCTGTTGCACATATTTAAGTCCAGAATCATCAGCAAACCACAGAAAATTTGAAATAAAATCTTTTGAAAGTTTTGACATTTGATTGTTCAAACATTTTCATGAAAGACTACATCTAGCAGTAGCATCATGCGATTTAATACAATACAATGCAATACAATTTTTATTTAGAGTCTGGGGCATAGGGAGTGGCACCCAGTCTCCCGAGTCAGGGGCTTGTGTTAAAAATGCTCGATTGAAAAAAAAAGTTACAATATAAAATTACGGCATCTAGTCACCTCGCCCTATGGATGACTCGCCCCAGGTCATCTCGCCCCACTTGATAGTCACGTCGCCCCAACTCCCGTGCCATCTCGCCCCACTTATTTATAAGTTGAAACGTTTGATGCTTGTTTTAATTGTATAATGAATGATGCTGAAGTTGTGTTTTCTTCATCCAGGGAAAACGAGATTGTCGTACAAATAATGTGCAACAAGCTTAAGTCGAGAAGAAGTAGAAGAAATACGAGTTGATGACGAGTCGAAAATGACAAATTCATTTCAATGTTGGCATTTGTTCGAGTGTTGTGCATTCTTCCTCTTGTGTTCCATGTGTTTTTATTCATCCGCATCAACAATAAATGGAAGAACAACACCATCATTCCTTGAAAGGAACTAAACAAATGAAAGATTGCTAAATTTTGCATTCTTGCATTTGTGTCAGAATTTCAGTCACAATGATCTCAAATTGTTTCACAACTGCAAAGTGTTCAACTTTGCATTTCAAAACTCTAAATAGTCAAACTTTGCATTTCAAAGCTGCAAATTAAAATCATTAAAATTCGTGTGATACTAGAATCCGCTCACGTCTAGGTGCGCGAATCAGTTTAGTACTGCGCGAAATATAATTGCGCGAAAAACTTATTGGTGTAACATGAGACACTTGTTTTCTTCATCATCATCCTGAAGAATTTCTGTCGGGATATTTTCAGGCTCCATGTAATATTTTGATCAAATTTTATTTGTTAATAAAGAATAATCATGGTAAATGCGTTAATTGCTTCTATTAATCTGACTGAAAAGAACAAATAAGAAAAATTTCTTGCGCAAATTTAAAACTGCGTGAATAAGTGCTCGGCAAGGTGCGCGAAATTAAATCACGCGAATTTAAGACCGAGTGAAAATGAGTACCACGCGAAAATTAATACAAGTGAGGTAGGTCCTCAAAAACATTTATCATACCATGAAAAGTCCTTAAAACGTCCTTAAATTTTGTTTTGAATTTGCAGAGGAACCCTGTATTTATAAATATCAAAAATACATAAATATGAAGGTTACAAAATGGAAAAAAAATTATAAAATATTGTAAAATTACTCTGATAGCTCATAAAAATTCTAAGGGAAAAATGTATAGCCAAGACAATAAAAAGTATAACGTGGTTGAGAAATGCAGTGATTGCATCAGCATCCTGACCGAGTTTTGTCGACCAAGTTCAGTTTAGATACTTGGTGTTTGAAGGATTTTAGTGTTTCTGAAGACTGAACATTAGCTGGCAGAGTATTCCACAGATGTGATGTGATGTAGGCAAATGAGTTATGTTTGTATAGTGTATTTTATGTAGACTGCTGCAGTTTGTTTCTGATTCCCCTTAAATTGTAAGGGGTGGTCTGATGTTTGAAAATGTTGGATATGTTCTTAGGGCCATTGAGCTTTAGGCCTTTAAAGAGTGCAATTGTTCAAACCTCTGTTCTAGACTGCACATTGAGGCTGCCTTAAGCAACTCTTTATATTCCGTTGAGTTTCCGGTCCGGCTTACAAGTGTTTTTGGTGCGTAGTGGTTTTGATCTAGGGTCACTCTGAGGATTTTGAGAGTTTCTTCAGTTGTGATTGGCGCATTGTTTACTTTAAGGCTCTAATCAAATTTAAAGTTCCCCATTGTCATTGCCTGTGTTTTGGGATAGTTCATCTGCATAAAGTTCTCCTGAAACCAGTGACTGAAATTTGCCATGTCTTCATTCACCACACGTTGTAAGAGCGCTGGATTTTCATTATGAGCATATTCTGTGGAATCATCTGCATAAGTGCAAAGAGATGCAATTTTTACAAACATGTTGATATCATTGATAAAGATGTTTAAACTAGATCAAGTTTGAAACTCAACAAAATGTCTGGTTGCACATGACTGTCTCACTGCCCAGCATCAAGGGTACCAACTTCTGAGACTATAACACAGACTTTAAGACCTTGTGTAACATTTGCATAGCTCAAAAACACATTGCCAAACTGCAGTGCTTACCAATTAATATTAATTTTGTCTAAAAACATGGTTCGGGTGGCTTGACAGCCTCAGATTGTTCTTAAATTTTGATGATATCAGCCTCTTGCTCTTTGAAAGTTATTCATATAAGGATGTATATTTTATCTACAGCATTCACAGTTTATGAGACATTTGCTATTTGTTAATTTGAACTGGGATATATATATATAGCACATTTAATTTAATTTTTATTAGTGTTAATATGGGGAAAACAAGATCAAAGTTTAATAAGCTGGATTTCAAATATGAAAAATACTTGTAAGAATTTACTTTTAAGTTATTTCAATTTCAAAACTGCAAGTAACAGAGCAAATTGCGCAAAATAAATTTAAGCTTAAAAATTCCTATAATAGGTGGCAGAAATGTAAAGAATTACAGACTAAAGTAAAAAGAGTGAAGCAAAGTTTAAATGCAAACAGATTACTATAAATACAGAATAAGATTTTTAGTCTGCAATAAAAATTGCAGTAACATGGGATCTTTTTTCTTTAATTTAATAAAAATCTGGCTTGTTGACAGATTTATAGGAGATTCGTTGAGTCTCTGCTGACCTTTAAAGTGTCAAATAAAAATTTAAGTCTTAAAATGTTTTTTAAAAGTACCTAAAATGAAGAATAATTCAGCTTTAGAGACACCAAATTTAAAAAAGTCTGAGGGAACCATTTGCCTAAACCCCTTGGGAGTTACTGGCCCTTGGGACTTGTCTCAAAATTTGGAATAACAGAATTAAAGTTTCAATAATTGCTTGTGTTTAACTAATTTTCTTTGATTTAAAGTTGCAGCTATAGATTTTGTCAAGCTAGTCGAAGGGCCAGGCCCCACAGCTGTTGGAAAAGATGCCAAATTTTCGTTCAAAGTCGCAGAAAACTTTGAGAGTGTTGAATTTGGGCCATTCACTACAAATGTAGGTTATAAGTTGATAGCTATCAAAGTGACTGTGTCAAAGGTACTGGTTGATCCTTCTTATGAGGGACGATTATCTTGGGCTGGAAATACAAATGTTGTTCCAGTGGAAGCAGTATTCATCCTTTCCAACGTCAGTCAAAGTGATTCTGGAGTGTATGCCTGCAGAGTTTCCAAAGGCCCTCGGAATCCTCTTGTAAATGTTGACTTAATTGTTACAGGTAAAACATAATAATTGTAGTTTGGAAGAAAATAATGCCCGTAATTGTATTGCTGCAGTCTGGTTGTAAGATTGCTGAAAGCAAGAGAACATTTGGCCTCGAAGAGAATGGCGATGCCAGCCTCGCTGATAGTGATACAGATTTTTCAAGTTTGGATTTGGACTTTAATTTCAATAGATCTAGAGCTGGGGAAAAGTTCGGAGGTGCCAGCATTTTCCCATGAGCTTCGCAGAAGCCCGTTTTGTTGCAGCACCCTTAGTTTTTTTTCCTTTTATTTATTTTGATATTTTAACTGAGGAATACATGCTGGTAAAATGTACAGAGGAACGATGAACAAGCAGTAATTGTACACAGGATAATTAAACAATAATTATGCAGTCAAATTACAAGACAGTCGGCATGCCAAGTGCAACTTTCGACTTGTCTGTGATTGGTTTACTCTAATGTGATTATGATTATTTTAGAAAAGAGGTGTGAGGGTAACAGCAAGAGGTCAAAATCCCCACAAAATCTTTGTTCACTTTTTTCTTGCAGATTGAAATTGGGGTATCTCAACGACTTTAAAACATTACAACTTCGTCTGGTTTTACTCAAACTTGTTCAAATTTTCACAGCTCATTGACAGTAACTGGATGTCTAGAATGGTGTCAGGAAATTTTTAATTATTGTTTTACAATGGAAAAATCTGCAAATCAGTACATGATTTGTTATATTTTTGAAACTTCCAAAGGAAAATGCAGTCAAATTTTAACCACTCAAAATCTTTCAGTTACCCGATGCCCCATTAAAATATGTCTTCAAGATTACAAAAATGATGTTTTGACAGCAATTAGGTGGAACAGGCGGGAGAGTTAACATTTGGCGAACAAGGGGTACTTTTTCAGATTTGGCTCTGAAGCAGGAATAAAATTATATTGTTCTTGTTTTTGCATTCAAAGCAAGATTCTGCATTTATTTGACACTTACTTGGACTTGGACTTAGTCCCTCCCATCCCTTGCGGCACAATGGGCAACAATCTTATGCTATTTGTCTCTGTTCGCGGCCAGTGCTTCGGCTTCAGTGTGGTCGAATTGGCGTTTCCTAAGGTCTTTTCGGAATTTCTTACACCAGGTTTTCTTTGGTCAACCCCGCTTTCTCTTGCCTCCAACAGGCTTCCACTGGATGGCATGGTTGGCAGGACGTGCTAGTGGCAGGCATAGCACATGATCCGCGAACCACACTCAGCCTCTCATCTACAATCTCATGAAGTGGTTTTTGACACTAAAAATAAACAAACTTTCAAGGGAAAACATTCAAATGCAATGCAGAAAAATGCAATTTTTGCAAAATATACCTCCATCCTATCCTGTAACCTTAACTTTGCATGGAAGCATTTGTCCAGAATTCACAGTGATGATTAGTTCTTTCAAACCAACTCTTTTGTATGCAAGATAGCCCACCCCTTCCCTCCCCCATCAGAAAAAAGCTAAATTACTTTCTCCAATTTAGAGGTATAAGTTGTCAGTCTATACATTTCAATTTAATTACAAGATCTAGCAACATTTATTAGTTGTTGTGAATTACAAAACCATCTTGTTGATTTTTACAAGTTTTTAAGAACTCCAGTCGGTGCAGTAGTAATAAGAAAATGAAAATGCTGTTCTCTCATCCTGATGTGGTGCTGTTGAGGTGTTGCACTGTTGTGTTCCGTTGTGTTGATTGTCAAGTTGTCAACACTGTTTTTGTCTTACAAAACCAAGTTATGTTGAACTTACAGAACACCGTGGTCTTGAGCTCATCTAACTCGGCTTAAGGTTTGTATTTATGTTAACGGTGTAAGAGCTACATTAGTCAATAAGTTACATCAATCTAACGTTAACAGATTATTTTCGTTGATACTGTAAGTTAATATTAAATGTTCATCAAACTAATCACATTTACTTTTTATTGTAGACGTAAATATTGTAGACCACCCAAAGAGTGTCGTTTGCCCAACTGTAGGAGGCGACATTAACTTCACTTGCAATGCAACTGGGACACCTTATCCCAATGTAACATGGGTAAAGAGTGAAAATGAAATCAGTGAAAGCAGCTCGGTCAAAATTGAAAGAGATGGCAAAGGTTACTCAAAATTGACAATCGGGAATTGTGGAAGAGAAGATATTGCTAGATACAGGTGTAAGGCAACCAATCCTCCAGATCTGAAAGTTTTTTCAAAAGCTGCCGTTCTTTTCAATGAATGTAAGTTTTTACCTGATGCTTAGCTTACACCACTACTTACGTACATGTATGTTGTTATTGGGTTAATCCAGAAAAAATGTACAACCCCTAATGGATGGTGTGTGGTTTTGGCTCCCTTCTACCTGGATTTCCTGGCTTTCAGTACTCCCCTCCTAGATCTCCACAGACCAAGAGCCCCCTCTCTTCCATCTGGATTACCTAAATCTTAAGAAGGGCTATTGTTTTTACTTTTAAGCTGCTTGCAGGTGTCCAATTGACTGCTACTTGAAAACAAGTGTTTCCTGATTCTTCTGTTGTCATCTGTTGCCCTCGTTAAAGAAAGTCATTTTACCTTTACACACAGAAACAGCTACAAGCAAAAGCAAAAAGAAAAAAATGTCCAAAAGGCCAGTTCAGAGTAATTCAGATCAGTTCAGTTTGTGAAAAATAGATGAAAAATTGAAAAATGGTAAAACGTGCACTAATGCTTGCAAGCAAATGGAAAAGTTAACCAGTGCGGACAGAACCATGATAATGAATAATTCCTTTCCTGCTTAATAAATACTAAAACTGTATAACAGTTTCCTGTCAAAAACATTTGACCATACATAAACAAGTTGGGTTCTAAGGGACCAACTTTAATTTCTGCTTTTGGATTAGGAACTCTTCTGTTTTCCTTGTATAGTTTCACTGCTCATCAAAATAGAAGGCCTTTTCTTTAACCCTATCTGGCCTGGAGGGGTGACACCCACTGTGTCTATATGTGGACTATAAAATCGCTACTAAAGCTATAACTTGTAGATATCAAGTATACTCCCTTCCATTACAAATCCAATGCAAACTGGGTAAATATAAGAACATATATTGGTGAAAATATATCAGGCTCGTTGCAGCTGTGCTACATTTTACAAAGTAGAAAATTATTCCTGGCATCATTCTGTTTCTGGATTAGTATAATGCTTTTGATTCATTGAAGTAGCCTTTCTTGCTAGAAGACTTCAAGTTATTTAACTTAATGGTCTGCAAAATTAATTATTAAGCAGGTAGAGGCCTTTTACTGCAATATTACAAAATGCGTGATCAACAATGGATTTGCCTCTCCTCAAGGCTGTCCTCTTTCTGGATTGTTGTTTATTCTTGCCGTCGAATTGTTAGGAAATGCAATAAAAAGAAAGAAATACTGTAAAAGGTATTAAATTTGTTGTTGGAAGCATTAAGAAACTAGCAAGAGCAAATGTTAGACATTTGCACTCTGGATGTCACAGTTTATGGTCTCGGTTTTCGCTCCTCCTACGACACAGAAGCAGCAAACATGACATTTTTTAAAATTAAAAGTTAAAAACTAGACTCCATTAGATTGATATAAAATGTATGAACCTTTTGCTCCTAGGAAAATATGATTTAAACAGTGTTTTCAAAACTAATATGTATATGTTTATACAGTTGTAAGTTTAGGGCTTCCATGTCTGCCAAATCTTGCAAAGAGGTTGACAGCACTTAACCTTCAGTTGAATCATTTGGAATAACAAACCACCGAAAATAAAAAAATGCCACATTCGTCTCATCTTTGTAAATACATGTAACATTTATTGACCTTTAAAAGGCATTCAAAAGCTTAAGTTGGGAATCCTTTGGAAACTAATGCAGCATTATGGAATACCTAGGAATCTTGTTGCACTTATTTGAAACACGTAGAATGGAATGTCTTGTAGAGTACTGCATGAAAGCAGCATAACCAACAAGTTTAAAGTGAAAACGAGCAGTAGACAAGGTTGTTTATTGTTCACTTTCCTATTCCTACTCGCTGTGGACTTGGTTATTAAGTACAGAGGGGAGAAGAAATGGAATCCAATGGACCGTGTGGAATCAGCTAGACAATTTGGACTTTGATGACAATATTTTTCTTCTGGCACCAGACCACCTACCTTGAAAAAACAGCAGCCAAAGTTGGCCTTTCAGTAAGCAAGGGTAAAAAGAAGTCGATGACGATAATCAACAGTAGTAACTCCTTATTGTTGGAGAAGGGAGCCATGGAAGATGTCCAATCCTTTACCTACCTCGGTAGTATTGTTGAATTATGAGCTTTGATGGAGGCACATATGGAGACATCAAAGTCAAATTGGAAAAGTTAGTGCAGGATTTACATTGTAACAATTACAGAGGATGTGGAAATCCAGAGATATAACAATGGCAACAAAACTGAGAATATAATAATAATAATGACGACTTTATTACAGTTCCTCCACTAGGTGGCTCTTTGCGTGTAATATCTAAAATTACAGGTACAAATAATAAAAAAAAATATTTCTTACATTGGATAAAGCAGAGTAGTATCTAAAATTACAATTATCATTCAGAATATTATTTAAAAACTACAATTATAACTAATAATAAAAAATAACTAGCTAGTTACAGAAGAGATCTTACAGCTTTGCAAAACAGTCCATAGTCCTTTATATTTCTTACGTTGGAAGATAGCGCATTAAAAAGAGATGAAGCAGAGTCTTGAAAAGTACCAGTTTTATTTATGGGTTTGCTAATAACAGGGGCCGCAGAAGATCTTAATCTGTAGGAAGAGACGGAATGAAGGTTAAGTCTAAGATAATCCAGAAAGCTATCATATAAGGACTTGAACGCTTTTTTAAGAAGAAACATTTTGTGCTAAACCAGTTCGGTGTGTGGAGTTCAGCCTCTGTAGTGTATCTCCCAAGGATGAATCCAACACATATATTTTGCACTTGTTGGAGTCGCTTAACTTGGTAGTCTGGCAGCAGATGGTAAACTATACAGGCATAGTCCGGCTTGGAGAGAACAAGGCTCTCTGCAAACTGTTTTCTTATGTGGAGTGGAGCCAGGTACTTCAGCTTCTTCAGGACAGATAGTGACACGTAGTACGAGGCCAGAGCTTGTTAGTGCGCTCATTCCAAGTGAAGTGCTCGTAGAACTGCACACCAAGCAATTTGATCAACTGAACTCGCTCCAGGGGCTCTCCATGACAGTTAACATTCAACTGCTGATTGTCTGAGTTGTGTATGTGCAACATTTGTGATGTAGATAGTAACATCCACTTGGTCTTCGATTCATTAGGTGCTAAGTTGGAGTCAGCAGAATAGCCCTCTAGACGAGATATAGCACAGTTCAATTTCGCAGTTCACTCGTCCAATTCAGAGACTTTGGAGTGTAGAAAGAACGTATTTGCTGCGTAATGATAGCAGGGGTATTGAAGACAGTCTTGTAGGTTGGACACATATAGGCTGAAGATGAGTGGCCTAATATGGAGCCCTGAGGGACTCCAAACTCTACCACAGCAAGGTCTGACTTTCTCACATCTATCTGCACAAACTCGTCATTCACAGAGATAACTTGACAGCCATTTCAGGATACTGTTTGAGAAGCCCATCAAGTGCAGTTTCGCCAAAACAGACTTAAATCTGACTGTGTCAAAAGCCTTTGAGTAATCAGCACAAACCATCGCCACTTCACCTCTATCCATTGCCTGCTTGGGATAGTCGCAGATGGCCAGAAGGACAGTGACGGTGGAATGTCCCTTCCTGAAACCAAAGATGGTCGAGAGTAGGAGAGACTGTTTGTCGATATAGGAGATGAGGTGTTTCAGAACCAAACGTGCCTTTTAGAGTGCAGGTAGTATAGAAACTGGATGATAATCCAAGTTGCTTAAACTGGATTGTCTGACTTTGAGATAGGAGTAATTTTCACAGTTTTGCAGATGCGAGGGAAATGCGAAGTGGAGATAAACACACTGATGATGTGAGTGGACCCATGAGGTGGTCGGTAACTAGTTTTGGATACTTCACTGGGATCTTATCGACCCCAGTGGAGCAGTCTCCTTGAAGCTGACTTAACTACTTCAACACCAATCTTTAATACCAATATCAAACCAGTGTTGCTTTATGGATCTGGAACTTGGCAGACTATGAAGTTAATACTAAAAATAGTATATGTACAAGTGCTTATTAACAAATGTCTAAGAAGAATCTTCGGGATTTGGTGGCTGGAAACCATCATAAACAAGGATTTTTGGAAGTTCACAGGCCAAAAACCTGTATAATGTCTCATCAGTGGAAGGAAATAGTTGTGGACCAGACACAACCAACGTAAGCTCAAGGACAACATCACCAAACAGGCACTGGAATGGATCCAAAGAAGAAAAGCAGATGATAATAGAGGGTGGCAAAAGATGATTGAAATCTGATTGTATAATTGCCAATGAGACTGTATAAAGTTGTTTTTGTGGGAAGACCTACATGGAGAGCTAGCTGATAAAGTTGAATGTGGGAAGACATAACACATTCAGAGGGGCCAAAGTCAGAGTATTTGAATGATTAGTGAATAAACCTCCTCTGTCATTTTTTGATCGAGCTATACAGGTCTGAGGCTGAAAATGTGTCCAAAAGGGGATTATTTGCCAGAGGCAGAGCCAAGGGCAATGTGAAACTTTGAGGACACTTTTTCAAATGAGGGCCTGTAAAGCTCGATCCAAAAGCAGCGCAGAGGGGGGTTACTTATTTATAATCCAACACTAATTTTTCTTAATTGAAAAAGTAAAGCGCTCACAATAAACACAATGAGGCAAAAGGCAGAATTTGTTGAGTTCCTTGTGTTTTGTGTAATTGAATTATTAACTAGCCCCTCCTCCTTTCCCTTTGCTGCTGCTCGGAATTTTTGGCTGTTATAGAACAAAAACAACCAGAAACAAAACAATTTTTAATTGCTTGTAAGTGGTAGCAATTATTGGCCCTGCCAGCGTGCATCACATGATCAATTCTGAGCAGCAGCATTGTGCATTTTCACTGTGCAAATCATTGTTGAATCATATCTCAAAATATTTATCAACCAACGAGTCCACTACCATAGATGCTATTAAGAGTGACTGACTGAGAAAACCAGGCAAAATTAAAAAATCTTAGAACATTGGGGTTGGCCAATCTCCACTATATTTCTTTTGGTAGTCACCCTTGACTAACTAGTAACCATGGTGACAATCATTTCTTAATTGCTTTAGTTACTTTCAGATTGGACCACCCCCCCTGAAAAACCTAATTTTGAGAGGTTGAGGGTCATGAATTTCAGGCTAACTTTATCGACTAATAACTTCCAATTTATTCAAACAATGGGAACAAGATTTTGATCAAACAAAACATAGCTCTTGTTTATTAAATGCACAGAACGAGGTTATATTACTTTCCTTACAATCTTGCTTGCAAACAGAGACAACATGTTTTGTTATTTTTTCACTGTCTTTAGCACTGAGCAAAGTCAATGACGTACTAAACAGAATAAAACTTTGTGCCCCTCAATCTCGAAAATCTATAACATTATTTTTCGTCGTGAAATGCAGTAAAAGTGTCTATAGAACACATTTTCAGCAAGGAAAGTTAGCAGAAACTCGAAAGTACACCACGGACATTTTAGGTGCCATTTCTTGAATTTGTTGTGTTGCTGTTGATTGTTATTGTCAATAAAATTCAACACTCTAGTTGTTTATGTTTTAACAAATTTAGCAAAATACGTCTTGAAACTTTACCCAGACTAGAGTTACCTTCTCGACTGGGGAACAACTGTTATCAACTTCATATTAAGCCCAACAGACCTAATGATCACTTAGCAACTTTAGTTTTTAATTGATCATATTAATTTTAAATTTTGCTCTGATTTCTAACTGTGGATCAATGAGTCGAATTTATTTGAACAAAGAACCGTAAACTATCTTTTAATAGAACTGAGAACTGGTTCAGACCTCCTTTCCCTACACCTGC
>JANSTQ010082217.1:0-14659 GCA_026167885.1 Bergia puertoricense | reverse complement strand
TTTCTAAAATAGATCTCAAATAATTATCATTGGTCGCGCGGCAATACGAAGATACGTTCTCTTAGGATTATCTTCTCTTGTTCTACATATAACGTGTTCATCTTGCTTTTCTGAATGCCATGTTATTACAAAAACGTTATTGTTACAAAATGTATACGTTCACGTCGTTATTAAGAAATGAGGAAGTAAAGACAACAGTAATTAAAGACGTTTCTAAAGTCAGCGTAAAAATTATTCTAGAAAAACAGTAAGTCACTAATTTGATCCGCCATCATCATTATAACGATAAAATCATATGCTGATTTAAGACCTTCACAGAAGAAAACTATAATAGCAGGACTTGGAGGGGACCTCGAGTCCTATTGTCTGTATTCCTACGACTCTCTGAATCCAAATATTGTAGATCCTAAATCCCAAAATGATTTGCTGATTTAATATAATTCTCATACAATACAACCACGATAGCAGAACCCACGGCGAAGGAAACTAAACTTGTTGGAACTTATCCCGACACAAAAATTGGATAAACCCTGGTAACAAATGAAATATTAATAAAAATGACTAAAAGTGCTCATTCATTTAGAGAAAATCGGCGAATTCCGCCGCAACTACCTCGAACGGTCTCTTTGACCATTGCTTAATACTTCTTTTAGTTCCGTCGCTCATCTTAAGGACAAAGCTTACTATTTTAAGGCAGGGAAGAGTGACTCCATCTGCGGTGGCCATAACACCCCAATCTTCGCCGCACTGGGCACAAAACACCTTCTCATTTATTTCAATGTCCATTTTCCTAGGTTTATGGTGAGGCTTGATTGTGATTCTCTCTCTTATATCTTGCGTGACAACAACAAAGTAGGTTTCACGCAACAGCCGAAAATCGTGTGCCTGGCAGGCAAAGTGACCACATTTCTTGCAGTAGAACGTGACGTCCTCGGGTTGGAACTGCGAACGATTCAGTCTTACTTTTTGAAGCTTTGTGGCTCGTTGTTGGATTAAATTGAACTGTTTTGCTTTCACCTGAGTAATTAAAAATATATTAATACACAAACAAACCGACAAACAATAAATATCAAGTACGTTACCGGATACGGATGTAGTTACATGAAATTTTTAAAAGAAAACAAACCATGCGGGTCTAAATCTTGAGGCCGCAAAAGCTGACCTTTTCAAAAAATTTCCCTTGATCCATTTTCTTGACATACTCCACAGCTTTCATCATCAGAACTCCCTTCAGAAGGTTTAGTTTCTCCTTTTCAACCAATCCAGAAGTTTCTCCGGCAACGACGTCATATTTTCCCTGCACAGCGCGAACCCTTCCTCGCGATTGCGCAGTGGATATCTCGTTTCCTGGCATATCTAGACGGATGACGTAACTGCATTCCGCTATATCCAGGCCCTCCTCGGCAACGGTAGTTGCAATCAAGAGATTCACATCTCCCTTGTCGAACTCTTTGATGGCTTTATCTCGCTCAGCAGCAGTCTGGGAAGCTAGTAATTCAACAGGATGTAGTCAGGTAGAATAACGAAAAGTTCGTGACAAGAGTGATAAAAGCATCAAATTTGGCACACGATTTGCTGAGGGCGTACTTAATGATATGTGAAGGGGTGACTAAGTCAATCGGCTAAGGTTTTCATTTTAAGGGGGGATTTAAATTTGACCGAAAATCATAATCTAGGCTACCTGTGGTAAGTCTTTTGAAACAGTTATTTTACTATAACAAAGAAAAAAGTTTACGTTTTTGTCGTTGTTTATGTTATTAACCATTTTCATGTATTACATTATTTTGATCAAGAATGTGTTTGAAATGGCTAAAAATCTTAGTACCTAGTTCCAGTCTCCACTCGGCCAAATATTGGGTCAAACAGTATCTTTGAAAACCAGTAAGGTTATTGGAGCGAAACGTTTGTAGATGATTTTGTAATGCTCTGCTAATTATTCTTCTCAAGGAATGCGCAGGCATGTTCCCCTGAAAGCCCTAAATGTCCCTTGTTATTAGAATGGTTCTCAACGCTTTCACATTTACACAAAGGCATACACGTCGAATTTACTTCTGCACATAGCAGTGCGAGCAGTGTCGTTTGCATAAACACTTTATCAGCTCTCTGCAAATGTTCCCAACTTTGGGGATCGACATCTAAACAGGTCGCCATGAGTCATCTGTTTTGATTCATGAGATCAACAATGGAGAGTAAAGGTCCTGTACCACCTGTTTTGATGACGTCCTAATTCCAGCCTGATATACTGCCCTTCTAGCGTGAAGTAAATGTGCATTAATCCCTAAAATAAATTATTGACTAGGGAGTGTTTGCTCTGTGCTTTTATCGATTTTTTTTAAAACAAACTTTATTGCTATAAAAAATAAATCGGCAATACTGTAACTGCAAGAGGTGAGCTTCCGATAATCTACTTGTGTTGGAGGAATATTTTCCGAGTTTCTGTTGCGCTTCGAGAACATGCCCAGCATTAGTCTAGTCTCCTTGACAGACTTCCAGCTTTTTGAAGTTTTAGGAGGAGATGCTCATCCACTGCAAAATATTGCTACAAGGTCTTCCAAGGCAGATGTCACTTCGATCACTATTCGTCTCTCATGCCTGCCAAACTGACACCTTACTGGTACCCCTGAATGAGGTCTTGTCACATCCAGTGAATGCATAGAATACTGGTAGGGCTCTCGATTTGGATTCTCAAAGGGTAGAAAATGTTCTGTTCATGTTAATGAGAGAGAAGTGACGCCCAAATTCAAACGCCATCTAGATTAATCTGTTCGTTGATTGTCGACCAATAGAAAAAATAACTTTCCAACCAAGAGTACAACAACGTCCGTGTCATCTGTCCTAACAAGAATATTACCTGCACCACCCTCAAAAGCATGACGTAAATGGACGACAAAACTGGTGTCAAGTAATCTTCGTTGACACCCTGGATCCAGTTGTTCGAGAGCCGTTTAGCGCTAACCCAGGGTTAAATATTTAATTCGTGTTTGTGTTTACCACCATGCAGATTGATTCGAGCTGCCATTTTGGACTTATAACAATGTTTTGCAATCAGTTTATGTTAAAATGGTCCAGTAATGAGTTTTTACCACTTTCACCGTTTTGTTAAGTCCAAGATCTTTAAGTCTATTGGCAAAAGAAAGAGTACAGATCAGAATGTATGAAGAAATGAGTTTCACTTTGTCACATGCAGGTACTCCATCAGCTCCACAATTACCCTTGATTCATCCATTTCATCATTAACTCCAGTTTCACTTTCATCTTGAACTTTCTGGGTGTGGTATCAATTTCATAGCGAGGAGAGAGAGAGGGAGAAGCATTTCAAATGGTACAGCAATAACATCGCCTCTGAAATATGCACTGATTTTGTTTAACAGAAACAAACAGACGTTTTCTAAACGTGGGAATGGATGCTGTCCATGCATCGCTTTCTATCAATACGCTCTTGGGCTTTTTAGGTTTTTTGGGAACTGAACCTTAGGCGAAATGAAATATGCTAAGAAACTTTATTCGAACATGGGCATTCAACACTGATATTATCGTTAAATTTCAGATCCGCTGATAATTTTTAGGTTTAACATACAATTTCAGAGGTGGCGGGGTAAGGGGAGCTCATCGTACACCAATTCAAGCGCATACCTCTACTCCAATTTGCCAAGAATTTCGTTCACAATATTTCAAAAAGCGCATTCTTGATAAAACAATTTGTGAAGATCAGGAGCCTGAATATTTTATTTTTACGCTGCGCTAGCAATATTTTTGGCACCGAATGTGACTGGGGGGGGGGAGCTCGCTTTCCCCCTTTGCTTCGTTGCCTCTGAATTTTAGTGCTCAATAATACATTTACCATTAAAACAAGTACTATAGTACATGTACAGACACAAGAGATCGACATCTTGGCCGCCAACTTGGATACACATTCAACTGAGTGGAGACTGGGCCCTAGCATTGCTGTCAATATTTTATATTCCATACTTTTAAGGATCTTTTTTTCAGTAAGTACATCTAAACTGATTTAATATAACAAAAACTGTACAGATAATCACATAACAAAATTTTTAATAGCATTTTGATGCATACAAAAAAAGTTATACTACAGATGGTCCAGATTATGGTTTTCAGTCAAATTTAAATTTCCCCTTAAAATGAAAACCTGGACAGATTGACTTTGGCACCCCTTCTAATATCATTAGGTATGCTTTCAGTAAATCGTGTGCCAAATTTTATGCTTTTATTACTCTTGTCACGATCAGTCCCAAGTTTTGCGCTAAGCCACCTGACTAACGGTACGTAGTTAGTCGTAGTTAGTCGTAGTTAGTCGTAGTTAGTCTTAATTAATTTACTGGCACAGTACAGCTCACACTTTTATTTCTGCTTTTTCAACGACTACACACATACGTACATTGACAAACATGCATGCATGCATTAGAATATCATGTACATCCACATAACAACGCACGCAAGCACGCAAACATATTGAAAAAAGGTAACATCTACCAACCTGTCTTAAAACTATGAATTGTGTTTCTTGTAAAGCGGTTTCCACAGAGTTTACTAAGGCTAAAATGTTGCAATGACTTTGCACTGTTATTAACAATGACCACTTAATATCAGTCCCAATAATATAAGTTGGCCGCAACCATACCTTCTCCTCCTCCCGCACCAATGATTCTTGCAGCTTTGATTTGATCTCTCAATCCTTCTGTCTCTTTTACCCATGCTTCTAACGCCAGAGTCGACTCCCGTGTCTTGGTGAACAGAATCCCTCTGGAGTTTCTATCATTCGTGTGGTAGCGTAATATAAGTTCCTTGATTTTCAACAGTTTGGGGTTCGAAGGTTCACCATGCTTTTCTATGTAACCTTCTAACATTTTTTTCATCGTGTCAAACAGATTCTTCAGCATGTGATCTATCGGCATGAACTTGCTCTCGTCCTGTCCTTGAAAGTACCGTTGAAGGTAACTTTGCGCATCTTTCATCCGGGACACTTCGGCAATGGTCAAGGCTATATGATACTCACGCAGGTGGTCTAAATATGTCATCAGGTAGCGGTTACCAAACGCAGCTTTACGAATGTCCTCGATGCAGTTCCTATAGGGCTGCTGTGCTCGTTCATCCGTTTTAAAACCAGCGACGTCGTATTTCATGACATGTTTTTCGATTTCTTTCATTACATTATTTACCGCATGTTCGAATTTGTCGTAGTCAGTCTTCATGACTTTGTGAAGTGACACTTCAGCAGTGCTGGAGTAGTTTTGCAGTTCTTCCTTGTTAAACTCGACAGTGCAGAGTTTCTCTGCATCCATGGTAGAGCAGATGTGGATGATATGTTCTGCTGCAGCTGAGACACTACGAGACCCGCCAACACCGAGGGATGCACTCAGACCAACCACCTGTGTATACAAAGTTAGAAAGTGAACGTCAGTTGTCAACTGCAGTTAAAATAATGATCCGAGTCGTCGAGTGCTAGCCTTTGTGTGCCTCCCACTACTGCGACCCAAGTTCGATCCCGGGCTCGTACGTGGGCCGAGAGTTTTCGATGTCAATCTTACTTCAAGGGGTTTTTTCTCCGGTACTCCAATTTTCCTTTCTCAGCAAAAATTGACTCCCAGTTAATTCCATCTGGCATATATTCTTCAAACTTAAATTTCAGAAAGCTTTTTAAGATTTTTTAAAATTTTCGGGAAATCTTTGTGAAATTTTCGGAAATCGATATCGCCACTACAGAGGATACGGAAAACATATCACTAAGGTCCTGGATGTTGTTTTGTATGAGTTTTATAAGCATTGTATTAGTTTCAGAATAACACTTGTGCCTAATTTTTTACTGAATACAACTTAAATTTTCGTTGGTTTGGTTGACTTTCAGCTTTACCAATTTACATGTGCACAACCTAACATAAACTATATGCAACATTGATAAACAAAGTTATCATATCTTAAACTAGTTGTAGTTTATGCGCAAACATTTTTAGAGGTTGTCGGCCAAAGAATACAGCAACATTGTAAAATGTTTTGGGGAAAAAAGCGGAAAGACAATGAACGCTATTTTGATGAACAAATCTTTGTTAAAAATAACTGTTTTATTCGAAAGCTACACTGATGCAGGTCAAGAACTTTAACTCATTTAAATTTTCGGTTGTGCCATGCATTCTTAAAACAAACCATAATCCGTTTATTTGTTGCTATTGCTTTACAGCAAGATCAATTTTGAGCAATAAAGAGTACGATGTAAGAAAAGCAACAAAAGTATACTACATAGATAACATTTTATGTTCAATATGAACACAGTATGGGCTTCTCCATAGACGGAAAAACTTTGAAAATACCAACAATAAGGAAAATAAAACATTTGTTGTTATTCGCAGGGATGCTACCCTTGTCTCCGCACGACATTCAAGGACTTTTCAAGGTTTTTCCGGGACCTTTTCTAGCAGATTCAAAGACTTTCTGGAGCAATTAAACTTGATATTTGTCTTTACATATTCATACACTTCAAACGTTTTAACATTATATTTTCTGGTGGTAAAAAGGCAACCAATTCAAAAGATCTTCAAGGATCTTAACTGATTTTCAAGGAATTTCCAAGGCAAGCCTGGAATATTTTCCAAATTCAAGGTTTTTTCAGGATTTTCAAGGACCGTGGGAACCCTGCATTCTAGTGTCTGTGAATAATGGACGAAACTTTAAGTTCATGTACCTGAGGCAGTTCCGATGATGTCGACACTGACGTGCTGGGCTGCATTTTGACACTAAGGTAGTGACTCATGATCTGATTGTAAGGATGCTCTCTGTCCGTGTGGTGGCACTCGTCTATAATGAGTAAAGATATTTCTGACAGCTTAACCTGACCTCCTCGTAAGGCATCAGCTACAATCTGTGCCGTTGAAACTATAACGTCGTAGTTATCAAGAAGATTTTCAAGTTCATCGGAGACATCACTTGACATCTTTGCTACACTGTATTCCTTGGGGAGGTAAGTTTGGAACTGATTCTGTTGTTGAGTTGTGAGATGAATTCTATCAACGACGAAAAGAACTTTACCTCTTCTTTGAATGTGCGCTGTTGAGTAAAAAAAGTTAAAAGTCAAACACAGCGTCGGATGTAGATCTAGCTCTTAAAAACTACATCTCATACCATAAACCTTTTGTTACAGGGCAGGAAATTACTGGCATGTTAGTCGCCTGATTGGTAATTGACTTGTGCAATTCTGTACTTGCTGTGGAAAAATAAAGGCATAATAGCGAAATACATGCATGGTACACGTGTGTTTTGGTCAACAACAAAACTTCAGTGTACAAACCCACAATATTACGCGTGGCATTAAGTAAGGCAAAGGAAGTGAAAAAAACAAACCCTCTTTTTCTTGTGAAACCTCTTTAGTTTCTTGTTGTTGTAAGTGATTCCACGCAATGTACAACGCCACGATAGTTTTTCCGCTTCCAGTCGGCGCACAGATGATGCAATTCTTCCCCTGCAAGGCATCTTCAGCAAGCTCTTTCTGATACTCACGAAGGGTTAAGCTTCGACGTTCGGAAGAACCTTGAGAGGAAGAGATATACCTGAGGCCCTTATGAAAAGTGCTTTGAAAACCTTTATAATAAAATCATACACATATTAATATTTCAATTTGATTCTGTCAACCTTGTCAGACCAATAATCTGTTTTATAACAAAAAAACCTTTGAAATCCTTTACCTGCACGATCGTGTCTCGTCTCTTCAATCAACCACTAATTCAATCCAGTAACCAATGCATTATCATCGCCTATCCACCTATTTTAATTGTTATTCTCTAGTTTACAAATCAGTTAGTCAGTCAGTCAGCCAATCATTAAGTCATCCACACATCCACACATTTATCTACGTGCCCAAGTATCTTTTCATCTTTTAATTAATTATTTAGTCCAATCACTTCTCTAAACATTCCACATATTAAACTTTCTATTTTTTGTTTCATTCATCTGATCCATTAATCTACATTTTCCATCAATAAATCTTTCCATTCATTTATCTATCCATATACCAATCCATCCATTTATTTATCCATCCATTCATCCATCTACTTATCCGTTCCTCCATCCATCCATTCATCCATCCATTCATCCATGAATCCATTTATCCGTTCCTCTATCCATCCATCCATCCATCCATCCATCCATCCATCATTATCAAGTCATCCTTTCAATTGTTCAAGCATTTAAATTATGCGATTTTGTCTGGCTAAAGCAAAATTGTCTAATTGTTCATGTTGACTATAATATCACACCGTTAAGAACGTTTGACGTCACAGTTTACCTTCTGCACCAGCAGTAGATGGCGTACTGGTCACTTCCATGTTAAAATCAACCTATAAAGTATAATGTAGACGATTACATAAACCACCAAACAAAATACTGAATTATTATTTTTGGTCTTTAGTAATCTGAAAAGCATTTAAGCTAAAATGAAATCTAGAAGTAATTTATACTCACTTCAAGACTCAAATCATGTAGAGTTGGCGACGTATCTAATTCAAGCTTTTCAGGAGGAGGCAGTTTTGGAACTATGGTATATAAAAAAACAAATTACGACATTTTTAATCTTAACTGTTTCACGGCTACTTTTATATTTACTATTAAGCTACAGCGTGCCAGTAATATCAACGGAGACAACTTGCTTATGTTTATATTCACACGAATTGCATCAATTTGTAAATATTATCTTCCACTAAATGAAACATTTATGTCGTTTAGTTGGAAACGTAGGAGCCTTGAGGGAAAATCGACAATATAAAAATTTTTTTAGTTGCTGTTTGGCAAGGAAAAAAATACAACGTTTGCGACCGAACAGTCCAGTTTCGTATCCCCAACTACCGCTGATTACTATGACAAAAGACTCATTTGTACAGTGTTAGCCTAAACTTGCTGTTAAATCTACATAAATACCAGCGACATCCAAATCTCCAATAACACAGACAGTTATGAATAGATCATACCTATACTGGTACTTAGCAATGTTAAACATTAAGTCGAGGCTAACACTACAAAAAAAAGTCTATAGTCATCGTAGCCAGCGGCATTTGGAAATACGAAACTGGACTACTGAGAAACTCCACTTTAATATTTTGTTTCCTTTCAGACAGTTAGAACTTTCTCTTTCCTTTAGTTTTCACTTTCCAATTAATTATTTTACTTCTGGTTTCAGGCGTGAATGGAAGTAAAAATAGAGCTTGTCTGAAGAAGCACGGGTGCGAAAGGGTTACTCATTGCACGCGCACATGATTGCTTCGATAGCTTCGAAATAGATCGGTAGACATTTTTTTAACAGTCAATAACCAGTTAAACCTCCTTGTTGTTTTTAAGTTCGTAATATTTTGTTTAGCCCACAACACTCACTAAAAACTCCCCAAAGTGTTAAATGACACTGTAGCTAATGTAGCTAATGCGTGACACCTGAAAGTGCTTTGAGAGATGTAAATCACATTTTGCAGCTCAATCCAATTCTTATGTGAACCGAAACAGATTAATGCTTTGTTTTATCAATGAAGTGAATTAGCCTCATGAAGTGATTTTCAAATTATTTTAAACTTACATTTTGTGTTTCAAAAACAACAAGAAAGTGAAACTTTAAAGTCACTGTTTGAATAACTTTGCAATAATGTCCTCGGTCAATGACCACCTTAAACGATCTTTTTTCGTTTAACAGCAGTTCTAAAAGTGCTAGTTTGATCAGATAATTTTATGGCTCCCTGGCCTATTAAATTATCAACTACGGGGGGGAAACCAGGGGAACGTTCTTGGGTGCCCGGAACCCTCCCTACTTCCCCTTCCGTCTCCAACTTGAAGCAACTCACAGGAAATATTCTAAATCAGAATCTCAAAAGCCACACCCTCTCTCTTACTGGAACCCCCCTTCTGACAGCTCCTGGCTACGTCCTTGCAATTACTACATGACGATAACTCGAAAATGAAATTTTATTTTAATTTGTTATGTTTTAAAACAAGGTGAAAGGTCTCCAACTTGAAGCAACTCACACCAAATATTGTAAATCAGAATCTCGAAAGCCACACCCTCTCTCTTATTGGAATCCCCCTTCTGACAGCTCCTGACTCCGCCCTTGCAATTACTACATGACGAGAACTTGAAAATGATATTTTATATTTAAAAACAAGGTAAAATATTTTATTAAAACATAAAAGTTCTTTATCTGAGATAAAACGGATATGAAAAACTGCGTTTGCATGCTTTTCTGCTGTGCCTGTTCCCTTCGGGAATAAGGCAAGCCAAAACGAAATCAAATTAAGTTTATGATCGATGTAAGCCGTTCCCCGAGGACACTTGTCTTCCTACGCATGTGAGAGGCCTTAGGTCTTTTAAGAGGACCTTGTCCTAACACAAACAGGCCAAATCCATATTGTCCGAGTTGCTAGAAAAAGGCAGAAGGACTTAATTGTCTTGCTTGACTCTAAGAACATAACATAACATAACGTACCGTAACCTAACGTAACATAACATTTTAATAAATCATAACGTAACAAATATAGCATAACATAACACAACATGACATAACATAACACGTAATATAACAATTCTACAACATAACATACATATAACATAACATAACATAACTTTTACCCTTTGCTGTTTCTTGTTGTTTCTCTATAGTGGTGTTCATTTCATCTATCTTGCTCAGTAATATCTTCTGACCGCTCAGTACTTCATCCACCTTTTCAGAAAGGTTCCCTTCAATATTTTCCAGCTGTTGTTTTATCTCAATATCTTGCAAATACCATTTCTTCAACTCCTCGACATTTCTTTCTTCTTCGTCTGTTAGTGGGGCGGTTAACATCTCATCGATGGCGTTCTCCCATTCCGTTGCTTTGGCAGCACTAACAAAACCAGCAAGTCGAGTTAGGATTCCTTTTAGGTCATCCCAATCTGCCACAAACTCTTCGTGTTTTATTTCCATTTTCTCTCCCGTGTGAGCATATATCCTGTTGCGTCTACGTTTGATGCGAACAAGGTCGGCTGATAAGGAAACGTCTGCCTGTGGCGGCTCGTCAGTCCATCCAGTTGCAGGCATTGGTACATGAAGATTACAGGCAACTATAAACAACCTGCTCAATATGGTAATATCGAAATCTTCTGATTTTCCGTAAGTACCTTTAAAACAAGAAAAATAACAAAATGCAATATTTTTTGTTCCTAATATATTTCTATCAATTAGAATAAACTATGTATCGTGTGTTTGAGTAACCATGGTAACTTTTTACCACGCTTCAAAAATATACCCGCAGGCTTCTAATCGATTAAGAATAATTGAAAAGAATATCCGAAAAACACGCGTCTCCTGCACCCGGAAATATCGCCGTAGGCAATAACTTTGTTTCGCTAGTACGTAAGTATGGGTTATTGCTTAGCACCATGTTTATTGTAGACTTACTACAAGTCACAGGTCACACGAGATAAATTTTCCAAGGAAAGACTGAAAAAATACGAGTGCAGAAGGCGCAAATGAGCCTCGAAGCGACAAGGGAGTGACGCGCAAGTCGAAGCCCGCTCGCTCGCTCCTTCGGCGCTTGTTTCTTATCAGTCTTTTTCTTAGGAATTCTATTTCGTTTGACCTGTGAGTCGACTTGTAGCAAGTCTACGTTTATTGCTATGCGGTTTTTTGTTGCCTTGGAGTTTATTTTATGTGCTCCGCCGTCAAACAAATCTTATTTCAAGCAGTCACCGTTCTAACTTGAAAATGTACATGTGACTGATTGTGTTTGTCTTCAAGCATGCAGTAGGTCAATCTATTACTTGTGTTTGATTGACGGAAGCCCAAAACAAAACTCTACAAGTAAGTAAGTAATAGTAAGTAAGTAAGTAAATAAGTAAGTAAGTAAGTGAGTGAGTGAGTGCCGAGTAAATAAGTAAGTAAGTAAGTTAGGTAAGTAAGTAAGAAAGTAAGTAAGTAAGAAAGTAGGTAAGTAAGTAAGCTCTAAAGATAAGTAAGTAAGTAAGTAAACAAGCAAGTAAGTACATTTAGGTACAGTCAGTCAAGCAAGAGTAAGCAAGTAAGTGCAATAAAGTAAGTAAACAAGCAAGTAAACAAGCAAAAAGTAAGTAAATAAGTAAGTACAGTATTACTGAAGTGAGTAAACAAGCAAGTAAGCAAGCAAGTAAATAAGTAAGTAGGTACAGTTTAAGTAAGTAAGTAAGCAAGCAAGTAAATAAGTAAGTAGGTACAGTTTAAGTAAGTAAGCAAGCAAGTACAGTAAGTAAACAAGCAAACAAGAAAGTAGGTAATTATACCTGGTGTGGGGTATAAGATATCCCGAAACGGCTTAGCAAGTTTTTTTAGCTCTCTTTCATAAACAGGGTTGGCAAGAACTGTGGCTAACGTAGCAGGAGGATGAATCTTGTCCAAAACCTGACGTAATATGCAAGTTCCTCCCGTGATAAGCAAACGGCCGAGACGAATGAAGTTGGATTTTGTGGAGGTCGCTGTTAGAGCTTTGGCTGCATCGCTTGTTCCGGACATAATCGACTCTACAAAGAATAAAGTATAAGGATTAGAACAATAGCAGCGGCCCGTATTCTGCAAGTATACCCCTGTAATAAATTTTTTGGGGGATGAGTTTCAAATTAAAAGCTCTTGTTTTAAAATACTTTGGGAACTTCAGACGCAAAGAAACGTGGGGTTTGAAAACGAGAAGTAGTTTCGCCGAACTAGTCAAATATTATCCATGTTTCGGCATAGAACAATAAAGTTTTCAACCTACCATCAAAAATGTTGTCTTGTGTCTTAGATACCCTAACTTTATCGTGTATTTCTCCTTGTTTTCCCTCTCGGCACCGAGTGCTTTTAATATTACTAAATCGTCGCCATTTTGTTTTGGAAATTCTAGAAATGGTACCCAGGCCTAATTGTGCAATTTTCGATTTTCAGTGGTCAGCGCAGAACTGGGCCGAGTTGATAGGGCACCCCTACTTTCTTCCCGTTCCAAGCGGTTTCCAAGTTGCATATACATTAAAGAAAATTCGGCATTTACAAAACGTTTTGAGGAAACTTGAATTAATTTTGCCCTAGGATAACGAAGTTACTGATGGGATAATGACGGATAACGTAAATATTTCTTGTACAATTGGATCTGTATTTTTGTAAGTTCATCCTGGTACTCCTTATTTTTGTTTTTTTTCCCCATCAACAATCAAAGGGCATGCATCCAGTGTAATGCTTGTTTCTTGTCGCTATGATTGTGTTGTTTGCCGCGGCCGATGCTATTACGAAGGCAACGCACAGACCACGCGTACGGATGTAAAACGGATAGGAAAAACAGTTTCGGCTTCTCTATATATGAATGCATCTCAGTGTATACAAATAAGTCAACACCAACAGGTCCTCATCTTCATATACATATGTTTATATATACATGTTTCCGTAAAGCTTTCACCGGACTGACCGACTCGCGAGTCAGTGCGATGTGTATCTAAAATGAACTGTTGTTTGTAGAAAACCAGGGCCACAGTAGCAGCGACGTATGTTCAAAGTCAATATAAATCAACGCAACTCTTGTAAGTCTGGACGTAAGCGGAACGGGAGTTAAATTATCAGTCCGTTTAGCGAAGGTTTAAAATTAACAAAACAAACCCACTGGGAAGGAATTTGAACGTTTAAAAATAAATGTGTGAAACGTGGTTCCAGTCGTGACGGTCGTGACAAACGGCCACGGTCGTTAAGCTTTTTTTAAAAAGGGTTTTTAAATTTTATTTTAAAATTTTATCAAAATAATTTTTAAATAGTTGTGGGAAGCAACTCTTGCAACATAGCATTTGACATTGTTTTTTTATTTGTAGGCTGCTGTCGTATTTACAAATAGTTTGTTTTAAGGTGGGAGTGCGGTCGACCATATTATTTTATTTGTCAGTGGGTGACGCAATTTTCACGAGGCAAATACAGCTCTGCCTGGACATGAATTTCATAGTCACCGCGCGTGACCAGCCTGACTGCAAAATGTATAATATAAATACAGAGAAATTCGGCCTTTGATTGAATGACGATCTTTAAATATATTTTTTCTATAGTATAATTTTGAAATGAGTCAGAGATTTGTTGTATTTATTCTTTTTTCTTTTTCTACAATAATATGATCTGTTTATTAACTTCACCCAAAATATCTGTGGGTACATCTTGAGTTGAAGTGGAGTCTCTTGATTAATGCAAGTATCAACATCCTTCAAGTGAATCAATCTTTTTGTACCCCTTTGAAGTACACTGAAATAGACTGAATTTAGACGTACTTTAACACGAACTTTCAGGGAGATCGAAGAAGAGATCTCTCATATGTATCGTCACGTAGAACGCCGCGACGTTTCTATTTCGTCTCGTTTCTCGTGGCAATTTGTGAGAGATTTTTCGAATATTGATATGACAGCAAGCTTACAAAATTTGGCCAATCACTATTTATAATTTCCGAATTATTTTATGAAAGCTGTCAAAGATCCAGAAGGAAACACTTACACTTTTTTTTTAAGAACCAGTAAAATTTTGCTCAGCATCAATGTTCTTATTTTGAGGGCAATTTCAGCCTCAAAATGTTCTTATTTTGTTCTTATTTCTTACATCACTGAATGGAAACTTTGTAGTTTAGCATTTAACAAATAAACAAGTATCTGAAACTACAGATATGCAAGTTG
>JANSTQ010082216.1:0-25966 GCA_026167885.1 Bergia puertoricense | reverse complement strand
TAGACTGTATCGTCATGTTGCATGTTTGTTTTGTATTTGAAGATAATAAATTTGCTTAAGATTCAAATGTCTTTGCGATTAAAATGGTGAAAAATTTATAAGCGGCCTCCCTCGAATAAGCGCCCCTCTCGAATAAGCGCCCTCCTAAAAGTCCAGAAATTAAATAAGCGCCCCGGGCGCTTATTCGAATAAATACGGTAATTATTTACAAAAGTTTAATATTTTGAAATCCTTTTTTAAATGTTTCAAATACAATATAGCGATCAGAAAGTCGAACTGAAATAATTTGAACGAGTTATTGCTTTGACTGACAGCAAGGAATCTTAAATTTTCATTTTCTCTCGACACTGGAGGTTTCTCAGTAATATTTTGGCTTTTTGGGGTGGGGTAGGGTCTTTTTAACCCATCACTTCCTGAGAGTAGTTTTCGTATATTTTCACCAAACAAATCTCAAACTAATACCAGGAATAGGGAAAATGCGAGGAAGACATTGTCTGCCTCAGTGTATTCTTTATGGATAATATTTGCCACGCGTATGCTCTTAAATTCTAGAAACGTTCGAAGTAGTTTTATCGTAACATGGGAATATAGGGTCAAGCACACAACTCATCACCTAACTCAGTAAATATTGGGTGCTTGCTGCCATGTTACATCGTTTTTATTTATTATCTTGAGAGACGGGCCTCCTAAAAGGTAATAACAATATTGCCTTTGGCTTCCTTTCTATACGAAAAGGCCACATGTGCGATATCTTGAGTGTTAGATTAAATTAAACGACAAATGATTAATGATTTAAGCATGTTGACATTTGTGGCTGTCTCTTAAGATCATTAGTGACACTAAAGTCTAAAGACATTTCCTTCCTCGTTTGTTCAAGTCACTCACCGGCGGCACTCAGTGTAGCATTGTGCCACGGTGCCAAACGCCTTAATGGCGACTGCAGTACAAACACCGGGCGCCACAGCGGTGTCAAGGGGAATTAAACGATTTCAGCATAATAATCTTATTAACACATACATCTTTTCTCTTTCAAATTGTGCAGCGCAGTGGCACTACCCCAAGAAAGAAAGAAAAGCAACAGTTGTTGATTTCATAACTGTTCTTTGCTGAATGTCAAGGGAACAGACAGTCATTTGGTCGCAAGCAGGGACACTTTAGAACTCAAAAGAAATTTTCATGAGACCGTGAAGAAAGTTTGAAATGCTAACTTTCTGTCTGCTTCTTTTTCTAAAAAACAATGCATAAGTATAAAGTAACGATTTGTTCATAGTTTGCTTTCCTTTAGCTCTTTCGATAGACGCTTGCTTAAAATAAAAATTTCTTGCTATTCCTGTATCTAGATTACTAAGATTTTTTATTCTTTCTCGAACCTTTCAAAACAAGCAAATAAATAGCCAAGTAACTTGCTTGTCCTTGTTCAAGTTAATTACAAAGCAGTTATGCGTGGCTTTTGGTTTTTACCGCTTTTGTAGATGCATATAAAATATTGTATCGGATATTAGATTCATTAACGAACTCGATACTTAAAAGGAGAGCAGTTTAAATTTAAATTCCAGTAAAGCATGTTCTCTATGAACCTCCTCTCTAAACCTTTAAACAGTTACCACTCCAAAATATCTATATGAGGTATCGTTTTGAGATCCTAGATTGAATTTATACTTGTATATAAAGAAATTCTAAGTATGATGGAGTGAGGGTTTATGCTGTATAAAAACAAGGCAGAGCTCACCCCATTTATGAAAGCAACTTCAAGAGAACACAGAAACTTAAATTTGCCCAAATTTGAGGAACACGTTTAATACGAGCAATCTCAGATCAGGTCTATACAGCAATTTTATTCTGTGTAAAAAGGAACAATTTTAGAACCCTTTTAAAGGCTGAACTTGCAAAGAAATGAAGACCAAGACTCGGCAGAAGATCGCAGTCTGAAGTGGCAGAATTTTGAATGTTATTCAAAACCGCCACGTGCGCGTATTAAATCCGGGAGCCTTGCACTAAATCGGCTTACGATTGTTAAAAATCATAATCTTGTCATGATAACGGATAATCAGCCTTGGTTCTGACAAGTGCATTTACAAGTATCGTCAACTATCTTGGCAGGGCAAGCCAAACGAAAGATGTGCGACAAGTTGTCCAAAACAACGTGGTGACGAATAAATGAGAAAGAAAGAGCGACGTTGAAATTTGTACCATATTAAAACGCTGAGGATGACAGCCAAGAATGGAGATAGTGTTTTGTGCCCTGTAGCTATGTACCAATTAATGGCACAAAAAGAGGACATCTTGATCTCGCAAACCAATTCACGGTACCTTTGATAAAATGATTTATTGTTGTACTGTATTTTTTATATATACTAGTACTACGAAATGAAGCAATTAAGCAGATAGCTGACTTAAAAAAATATCAGTTACCCGCGAAAGCTACCGTATACTAAATTTCTATAAAAAACAATGTGGATTTACCAAAACGCGATGTAAATTGGTACGTTTCTCTTACTCTGTCTGCAGCTATTGTACAAAATGCATAAGAGGAAGCTGAACTTCAAAGTCAAACAATTGCCCCAAATTTTATGCAATTTGAAATATCACCGCTATAAGGCCGTAATTTATGAAGTGATAATGCAATTAAGTAATTCGACTTAGAATTAATTAATTGACTGGCGAATGTTTTATCGTAAATGGTTTAGGACGTCAAATATGGTGCTACTGAATGGGTTAAATGCTGCTAAATAAAACTTTAGGAATTGAATCACTGTATCACCCAGATGGTTTGTAAGCTGATTCAACAAGAGGTCCGATTAATGTTCAATTTCGTATTCAAATCTCCCCAATCCAAAACAGTACTTAGCGCAAAGTCGGTACCAAAAAGGGTATGGTGAGTGAATTGCTTGTTTTAATAAGAGCTCGATTTCGTCGACACACTTTCCCTTGATTTATGATTTACACTTTATTTGCATTAGTGTTAAACTCATTACCGGATTAAAGAACTTGATTGAAAAGCTTCTCCTTGAGAACACGCCGAAGGTGAAAATATTTTGTGTTGAGCCAGACATTGAGTTGCCCCTCTACAAACACGAGGCGCCTGCCTGGTGCTAAGTCTTGTTAACGGATTAGGATACGTGTTAGGAACAAGTAAACATCGCTAATTGCTGAATAGGTTTTATTCCTTTATTCTAAAAAATAACTAGCCGAACTACTTGCAGTAACGTGTTCTAAAAACGGAGGAATTGGACCGTTTTATTTTTGTATAAAATTCTAATAATTAAAATATTTTACGAACTCGACATTCTATCATCCGATGTGGCAAACCAAAATCTGGCTTCCCGCCTACAGTTAAGCCGTTGTCACCTACAAAACCAACATCCATTTCTCTTTGCAAGAGACACACTGATAGTTAAGCGAATAAAATCTCTGTTTTTTGTGTTGACCTATTTTTCCCTTTCGGAATTGTTATGAAATGGTTTTCATCAAGCTAGCATCAAGGCCAAAACTACATCAGTGCTTTAGTAGAGTATAAACAAAACTAAAAGTCGATGGGACTCGGGTCCATTACTAGAGATAAAAAGCAAGACAGAATCGCAGAAAGCTCCTTTATAGCTATTACCATAGTAAAATTAACGCGATGTATATTGCTTTGAAAAAACCCCCAAAATCATGTTGGAATTTGCTGCACGTTTGAGTTGTGGGCGGCAAGATTTATAACATATTTGATTAATTGTCCTGCAGGTCCGAGGGCTTTGTTTAACGCACTGCTCCCGCGCCCGAAAGTCTGAACGAAGCTAGACTATAATTATACCGACGTACGGCTGTGGACGCAAGATATTTGTCTATCGTTATAGTGCAAAATTATCCAAACAGGAGCAAATCTATTACATGCAACCTCTCCGATTTTTGGAAGCGCAAAAGCTTCAGAAACACTCCACTAATTCCTTTGAGCTTTTAATCTTTTTGATTAATCTGTGTATTTTTTTAAAAATATAGCCGTAGTTTATTCATTGCGACTTTGATTGATTGTTTAAGGAAGCTCCTTCGCTTGGGTGTCAGAAGCATGATTAATCAATTCTCAGCCAGAAATTTTGATCTGCTGGTAAAGCGTTGCCCAACAGCTTTTAAGTGATGATGCAAAGCTGCAGTTAGGTGTACTCTGTAGGTAACCTGTTAGTACTTCTATACATATTCTTACGAAATATGAACACTATATTTTGTTTTTAATGTTAATAAGTTTATCGAACACAAAAAATATCAAAGTTTTTAAAAGTCACTGCCACAAGATTACAATTGTATACAGAAGAAAAATCTAGAATTTAATTAGACGTTGGTGAAACCATGTGTGGGGGTTTCTTTGTACATACGCAGGTACACTCATTTTGACACTGAACAAACGAGTTTCAGGGGGCCGAGAGAGAGGGGGGAGGGGGGAATTGTAAATCATGGACTAGTATCTGAAACACGTCTTCTGGTAGTCTGGAAACAGAATCATGTTTTCGGCAAAAGTCTTTCTAAGCTAACGATAACAATGACAACCGGGATGGGGGGGAGGGGGAAGGGGAGGCTTTTCCGCAATTCCGTTGCCTATTTTTATCCCTCAACTCCTGCCTACAAACAAGCGTCGCCATTAACGAAGTGATAGCAAGATCGTTGTCATGACATCTAAAAGAAAGAGAAAGACTTTATAGAAAAAGGTCTGGCAAAAAGCTAGACGCATTCCTTGTTTGAAACATGCAACTTACAGCAGGTTTTCGCTGGTGTTATATGTAAGCTCAAGCACAAGAACAAGCATAAGCATAAAGTTAAGATGAAACACAAGCAACCACCGCTGAGGACAGCCATGGAATAAGCAAATGCTTGAAAATACACACAAGCACAAGAAAACGAATGCGTACTACTAGATTCGTAAGCATTATTTCTGCACCTATTTGGTTCCCCACTTTCACCGGTGAGGACACGGCAAACGACGCCAGCTTGGGCCTTTCGTTTTCATGTGTTTGTTCTTATTTCAAGCTTATGTTTGTTTCATGACTCGTCCTCACTGACTATGATTTACTTACATGCTTCGGTGTGGGACAAACGAAATTGGGAAACTGGTTATTTAGGTGTTTTTAAAAATGTAATTTCGTACAGTTTTGTCCATTTAAATAATAGGTTTAGCTAACCTAACACCATTTCTACCATTTTTATCAAATTGTAAATTAATTAACTAAAGGTGTTTTTCTGACATAATAAAAAATCCCCGACGGTGGATCTGTGACGTCATATGATGTTATGAATAAATTAACAAATTGCCAAAGGATATATTATGGACTAAATAATAAGGCTGTACGTTTGCATGACCGTAGCTTTTATAATAAGAAAGTTAAAGAGGGGTGGGTTGAATCGGCTCTTCATGGAAATATTCAAGAGCTAAATTGCCCAATAAAGATAGGCCTAGGTTTAAAGACGGACACTCTAGGAGCCGGCACCAAGTGTCTGTCTCAACGATTCGTCTGTGTAAGTCTTATCAATTATTTTACAGTAAAACGATGGAACAGGGACCGACTCCAGCAGTCCGACTTATCGAGGTGTCCGTTAAGTGAAAGTTCATTACAGTTAGTTCCTTGAATTTATAGCTGGGTTCCGTTCCTTTTTCAGTCCAGATTTAAAGCACCCTTTCTGCCTGTAGCTATATATACTATAGTGTTTCAATTGTGTTTAATAGTTTACACAATTTGTCATATTGTACTATTGAAAACTATTTGAAAGGGAGAGAAACAAAGAAACTATTTAAGTTAGTTCAGCTGTCTTATCAATAATTACATGTAATGATTAATGGTACAATTGCTGGTCCGGGTTTTGGTCACACAAATTTTTCCTTGATAGAGGTTAAAGATGGTTAAGTAAAAGTACAAAGACAGTACCGATATCGATTTAACGCCATAAATATCTTTAACAAAAATACCTTGATCTATTCATCTGGCATATACAGAGTGCTTTTGCATTCTGACCTGACATTGAAGCAGTGTAAGGTTTTAACCTTTGATTCTCTTTTTAAAGTTAAACCATAAGATTTGAAACATGATTAAAGTTCAAATCGGATTCTTTTTTATCTTAGACCTGAATTGCGAAACAATGTGATGGTAATTGCAAGATTCATTTTCTTTTTAATAACAATCTTGCTTATTTTCTTTTCAGTAATATGTTGAGTCGTGCAACCTCGAGATTAGCGTTCAATCTGTCTCGGACCCTTCAATTGCCAAAAGACCATAATTTAGACAAAGCAATCTTCCAGACCAATTCCAGCTCGCTATCAGCCTCTAAGCTCTTCTAGGCATTCTAAAAAAGTTCTAAATAGTGTCTTAGATTATGCTGCAGGTTTTAAAACCTTCGCTAGCCTTATCATGTTTTTTCTAGGCAATGGTTTTGGATGAGAAACTAATGCGGCTAAATATCTATACTAGATGGAACAATTATCTCTGGATAATCTGCACTGAAATATTTCATCTGTTGTAATCCCCTGTATCGATAGCTAAGTCGCTTGTCGTCTTGACATGTCATTTTTCATTTATTATGCCGCACTGCCATGAATGAGTGCAAGCCGCCAAACAAGCTTCCGCGATAAAGGAAACCTTGTGACTTTTCACGGAATAAGTTTTATAAGCAAAGTTCCTGGGAGCCTTTTAAATTGCAACCTTTGAGTCATCAACATGTATATATTCTGTCGCCTAAAGGCCCGCCCAAAGGTCAAACAAGAATAGCTTTTATATTAACTTAAAAACGATGACATAAAAACGAAAAGCGAATGAAATCATTTTCGGAAATACTTAGTTATCAGCAAGTTTCGATATTTGCGGAACGAATAACACACTTGCAAATGTTTTCTTCATTAAAATTTCTGATGATAGTGAAATGGTCTGACAAAACTCTTGCCAATGTAAATAAACAAACTCAAACTCAATCGCTACTAAGGTATTCAAACCATGTAAACTGTGTGCCGTTTTCGCAAGCGACTCAAATTTGAGGGTTATCGTAGTACAGCCGATTGACAATTCGTTATTAATGAGTTCTTTCATAAACACATTATGCTCATTGATCCACTTAAGTACAATCACAGAAAATGTTCTTAAGTCCTGCTAAGTGATCGCGACACAAAGTTTGAAGTAGCAAAACAACACCATTTTACATTTATCCAAATCAGATTCACATAAATGGTTTAAATTTATTTTTCCATATCATAGTCATAACTCGTTTCTTTGTTAGAAATTCCTGGTTGGCGAACGAAGACCATCTGTTTTCTCTTATCACAATGTTTCTTGTATCATTACAGCTCGCGTCAGTGACAATTTTATACTGTATGGTCTCAAGCATCACCAGCATCTAGAAAAACAGCATATTTTAAAATAATTCTTTGCCGTTAGTTAAAATACAAAATTTACCGAGCTTTTTTTACATTCATTTTAAGGTATAAGTAGTATATTCGGCAAATTTTTGTGTGGTCGTAAATGACAAAGACGTAGTAATGAAAGGGTCAAAAAGATTAACCGAAACTGGCGTTGAAACCTAACTGCTGTCGGGAGAGTGAAACTGAAAACCGTTGTTGTCCCTCTAAACCAATTATCACTGTTATCCAAGCCCAAGAGGCGTTCCGAAAAGCAGATGAAAAATTGGAGTCCAGATATGACTAATGACGAGTTAAAACAAAAGCTGTCCGATTTTTCCCTCCGTTTTTTTAGGATTCCCCTTATTGTGACAAAAGCCATGCCGCCTTGGTACATTTAGTTGGTTCTAGAGGATCTCTAACAGTAAAGCGATAATCTAGCAATTAACGATCACTTTCAGGATACGTCAGCCTGTATAAGAATTTTCAGAACTCAGAGATATCTAATATGTTACTGTACATCAGAAGTGAAAAATTCCGACATCTGAACCGACATTTTGAGAAACGTAGTTCACACGCTGTGGGGCCGGTGACGTTTATTCATTCTTTTTTCAAAAAAGAAACGAAAAGGTAGCTACTGGGCTGAGACAAAGCAGTGCAGTAGCCTGTATCCTTCTCTGTCGAAGCGATATTGACTTACTTGAGCCACGGCGCTCACAGAAAATAGCCGTGGTTGACGACCGAGAAAGTTATTTTTACAGATGAGGCCAAGTTTTTTTTTAAAAGTTATGATAATTAAGTGTAATCAAAAACTATCAACACGGTTGGAACTGAGCGTGTTAAAATGAATGCCGAAAAGTACCGATTTGAGCTTGCTTTCTTGTATAGAGGCGAAGTTATTGCAACAGAGAAAACTAAACTTTGAAAACTGACATTTTATATCGCGTTACGAATTTAGCGCATTAATATCATTCCCGGAGTGCAAGATTTGCCTATCGACACACAAATGGTTTCAAAAATATTGATTTTTCCTTTGCAATAACTTCACCTCCGCGCATGACATCGAGCAAAAAATCGGTAACATTGTTAATTTTAACGAACTCTTTCAAGCAGTGTCGATTGAGTTTTTATTACACTTGAGCAGCAGAATTTAAAAACCTCGTCTCTTTACGAATGCAACCTATCCCTCATGCTTTAGCAGTTTAGGATAATTGTTTGGATCAGCCATTTAAGAGAATAAGCATTAAAGTTTAACTTATTTATGACTGACTGAAGATACATATTGTATGAAGCTGGCCTGGGAGCATTTGTCCGTAAAAATGAGTGAGGCAGATTGTTTCACTAAGTTCTTGTTAATATGAGCCAAATCAGACAATTACGAAAGAAAAAGGAGGAGAAGTTAAAATTCAATATTTCATCGCAACCCCCTCTAATCTTAAGTTATTGTTAAATTTACTTCACATTTTTAATTTTGTTGATAAAAACTTTAGGTTTTGCTCGTTGTTCAGTATTAGATGGCACACACTTCGTAAATGCACACTGATGGAGTACTCAGCTCAGCAGTGAACGATAAGTTGATTTTCCAGTATCAAACTACAAAAGACAACTTCAATACTCTGTTATCGTAAAATGCGGATGTTAGCATATTTAAAGAACATTGATAAAATCAAGTGAGCAAATACCTACTTGGGACACCATTAATCTTTGAAGCTGTTTTATATTTACCCCTTAATGTTTGCTCTTCAAAGTAACAACATACACGCTTTTTTCTTTGTAAAATATATGACTTCTAACTATGATGATCAGAACTGCCCAAATTTTAAGAGGAAGTAAGAGGAAATTAAGAACAAAGAGAGACTCAACACACACTATTTGTTTCTTATAAAAACAAATTGTGTGCAATCCATCAATATAATTGTAAAAATGAAAATACTAAAAAACTTTCATGTAAAATTTGTACCCGTTTGATGACTGCAGTTCGATTGTGACCAAAAATCCAGCATTTTTACGCATACCCGCTAAAAATAAAGTCCGAGTTCTCTTTCATCTTTTCTTTACTTTCAAAGTCAGCTGTGTTTGAAATACAATAGTCAATATATTGCATTATAGGTTAAAATTAGCTCTATTCTAACTATCAATATTATGAATGAAATTTAAGTCGTACTGCTAAAAGTAAAGTTCTTCTAAATAATTATACGAAAATGAGAAAAACCGATTGCGTATAGTGCATCAGTGAACACCCGGCTGTCGTGTTTGTATGTGGGAGTTGAAACTCTAATCCTGTGATTTTAAAGATTTTCTTTCAACCACAAGTCAGATTTATTGTTCACATCTTCTTAGTGCAATTGTAACTTCACGAAAACACTTTTCTGATGTTTTGCACTCAAAATCGCACGTGTTCAATTAAAACAACGTACAATTAGTGTACACAGGACACCTTTTGAACTGAAAATGTCTTCAACAGCTGAACAAATAAAACCCTCGTACTAAGAACAGAAATCATATGGAAGGTTACTCAATAATTATGCATGACAAACCGTCCAAGTGTCATACATCTCTTTAATGTGTATTCCTCTAATTGGACTAATTACTATTACTACCGATAACTTTATAAAACAGTACGAGCAGAAGAGAATATCTGAAAATCACAAAAGTTTACAAGACACAACGTCACAAGTGTTTCACTTTTGTTTTGACTTTCACCCACCACAAATTTCCAAAGTAAAATCGATATTTAGCGTAGTAAAGAAACAAAAGCCAGGTTTTCCTTATCTGTTTTTTTCTATATTCAAAGTTAAACAATGACAAAGTTATTACTTTATTTCCGAGAGGCTCCACTTAAGAACAAAGGCAAATGAATTATACACACTTGCTCTGTATGACAAGAATGGAGCATGCTTTCCATTTATGTTTTCCTTTAAGGAAAGGATTAAGTGAAAGGCTCATGATACAATCTCGTTCGGAAGCAGGCATTTAAACCATTTTCTCTCGACTCACTGGCGTTTGACCACTTGATAATTTGGGTGAATTTAGGTCACATTTCCAAATCGAATACAGCCGGAATTTACCTAGAAAATCAGTGATTACACTGGTGAAGTCCTTGAACACCAAGCCGGCTACAACTGATTTGAGATAAACACAAAAATATAAGACCACTCCCCAAATGGTTTATTAATGATAGTTTCTTATAATGTGTCTTCAAGATCCTCAAAGGCTGTGCAATTTACACGGATCTTATTTCCAAAATATAACCACACAGATAGCTCAGTAGATTTACAATATTTCAATCTTAATAAATGGATAAAGAACTATATATTCACTCGACAACTCTCACACAACGTACATCAAACTCATATAAAAAAACCCTATTTCTTTTGGTACTCTCGTAAACTGTGCACAATTGATATATGTTTGAATTGTAATGCGAGAGATTTACCTCGTTTCTTTGCACAAGTGCAGACTTCGAAACTGCAAGGTTTTTTTACATTCGAAGTTCCCTTGCTCTTCAGTCAAACAGAAACAAGAATATGTTAACTTTTGAACCAATTGTCCAAAATCCATATAAAGACTACAATTTGCTTGTTTTGAAGGGTAGAAACAATATTGGTAACATTCATTCTACCATTTGAACCGGTTGAAGAAAACCCATAAAATGACCATCCATTTTCCTTGTCTTAAAAAATAAGAAATGCTTGATGTTTTAAAATCACTTCTCAAAAAGAAGTTAGCAATTTATATCAATTAAGAAAAATTTGATGAAGCTGGACGAAAGTTAGTATATAGGCTAACAATATTGTAACGAAACAAGTAGAATCACTGAAGAATGTAAATTCCCAATAAAGCAATATTCCTTTCCACTTAAAGTTGATAACTGTTTTGGAATAGCATTGTAGCATTCTAGCACTTCTAAAATAGCTATGGAAATCACGGGAGGTTTATATGAACAAAACTACTAGTATCCCTCTTTCATATTTCATTGCTATAAAATCTTTGTTTATGTAGAAACAAGTATAAAGTTGGAAAGGAAATGTTACTCAAGTTGAAATTCTCAGAAAAATCTGAGTCACTGACGGGAATTGAACCCACGACCCTCTGATTACCGGTCAGATGCTCTACCCACTGAGCGACAGAGACTCACATGGGGAGCTGAGTCAATTTTGGGGTTCCTGAAGATGGTGTGTACCCGTATAAAGTTATTCAGATCGCGTACAGCCTATATTCGGGTGCTTAAACACAGATTCACAAAACTGATAGTTTCTAAGATTGCTGCTATTGTTAACACCCCCTAATAACAAGTTGCAAAATTTTGATCCTTGGCAGGCTCTTATGTATAAAATAGAAAGAAGGGAAAAAATTAAAATAACTGAAGGAAAAACCTTATGTCAAAAGCTGGACTAAACAATAATATCAATTAAAGCATGGTTTACAGATTTTTTAAATGTCTTTTATAATCTAGAACATTGTTAAGAGGTCTTTGTGCAAATACATTCTCTGCATGAAACTCTCAGTCATGTACATGTATATTATCACTTTTCACACGAATTCAAATTTAAATTTACTTCACTACTCTCATGTAAAGTATAAAAATTGAGTGTTTTCCCTTAGATTTTGAGAAAAAAGTAGAACATGATGAAGCAGCGCTACCATTGAACTGAATGCAATGCTTCGTAGTACAATAGATCTCCTAGTATACATAGTGAGATATGCTAACGTTATGTGCATGGGTTTTCCTGGTCTACTGTTAGGAAAATAAATAGAACTAAACTTATATTAAGCTATCTTAATACACGCTCGCTGTATTAAGGGTTTCACAATGATCCCGCACTGGAATCCAGCTTTATATTACAATACAATTTCTAATCGCTCCTTTCAGAAGAAGATTGTCAAAATTATTACGACACACTAGCTACAAGGTTTATACACATCTTTTCTAAGAGAGCTTGTGTCCGATTCCGTTCGACCAAATTCACTTGATTCCTTTTCTTTCAAACTGTCCAAAGTGCACATTGCGGAGTCTTTTTTGTTCTTCTCTTCCGAGTCCTTATCGTTGTTTAAACTTGACGAAGTGACCGAAGATTCTAAGCTTTTCTTTGCGCTTTGTTGCTCTCGCTTAAGTTTTCTCCATTTCGCTCTTCTGTTTTTAAACCAAACCTGCAAACAAAGTACACTTTGGTTAAAATGAATGGAAAAGATTTTCAGTTGTCTCTTTATTCTTTCCGAAATACGAGTATAAACAATAAAGCCAGCTATAGTTGAAACGAGAAACAGTTTGAAGAATAATACTGCTATAAATTTCTGCAACCCCTGAAGATCAACCTTTTACTAGTTCCTTGGAATTTGTGTGTTATGTGAAGGAATGTTGATTATTAGATTAACTAATTTGTATACCGATGTCCGGAGATTATTACCCAAAGCTCAGATTCATTTTTCCTCTTTTCAAATGCATGTGAAAAAAGAACACTACATTATCACTTTATGCTGACCATTTTCAAGCATTATTCTAAATAATGACACAGAACGTCATTCTCAGTTGAACAGAACTGAACATAATTTGTTTTAATCGAACCAAAAACTGCTTCAAAAAGTTGTCAGGTTCTTATCAGTCGGTTTTGTGGTTTGGAATCGACAGATTTGATTTACATTCTGAGCGGGTTACTAAAGCTTCATGCCTAAATATGTTATCAAAAGATCTTTTATATTAGAAAGTTTCACAACTGTTAGGAAAATAATCACTGCAGTTTTGAGAAGTTACAGCAAATGTGTTTATACCTGTCTAGATCTTTTTTTAAGCGCTTGAAGAAGAAGAACAAAATATACAATTTCACAACAGGATACTCTTTATATAATGTAAAACTGGATGGTTAAAGATCAGTTCCTGATTTTCTAATTCAATATCAACTAATATCTGGAACACAAGCCCAACCAAGGTCTGCTCGAATAACCTACCTTGAGGTCAACAAACTGAACCTAACCTGTAACACAACGTTTTTGTGCATAATTAAACCAGATATATGTTCCAGCTTCTTGTGAGATAACTGTTATAAATCGAGTTTAAGTTAAGCCCATTCCTTAAGAACGCATGCATTCAAATCAGCGATTGGAAAACAAATCCAGGTTGTCAAAGAAATAACTCGCATGCTTTGGCTAAATAAAAATTTTAAAACCTAAGTTTTAAATTTTGCTTTAAAGAATGTCTTGTCTTTATGTCTTTCGTTGATTAAGAACAAACTAACAAACAATACATATGGAGGGCCGAGTGATCAACTTTCGCAAAATGGCTGTGCAAGAGTTTGAAAGCACTTTTTTGATTATTTGACTTGACAAAGTGCTTGATAACCAACAAAATAGTAACAGTATGACAAAAGGTTTAAGACTTCGTGACACCTATTTTGTGTTCAGTACAAGTAAGTTTTACTCTGTCTCAATAATAGATTCCTGAAGCACTGAATCAGCAGTTAGAGAGGCTGAAAATTTATTGCCAGACAAAGTGTCTACTGGTTTGTTTGTGTTAAGGTTTGCACGGCCGGTAAGCCGACTTAGAAAAATGCAAACAACTCGCGTCATCTTCTACCAACTATTGTTGAATCGCAACCGACACAAGCAAAGACGTTTGCCCTGATTGTTTTAGTGTCAAACTGCACGTTTACATATAGAAATAAATATTGCTGCAAATATCTTGCAGAGCAGTCTGCAATCTGCGAAAACTGCGACTTTTCCGAAAGTCATTGTCGTTGTCACATATTTGAATTGCTTTTCGCTGTATACAGCTTGTTAAATCCTCAAATTAATGAATCCATTTCTGCTCAGCACATCCTAACAAAAATTTTAAAGCTATAGATTTCTCTTCTTGTTCTCAAAGTTGATATAAATTTATCATCAAGTACAAAAGTTATGTACATGCATTTTGTTATAAATATATGACCAAAATTACGAAATATGCCTACTAAGTGCAAGATACAAACAAGACAAAATCCGCTCAACAAACATTTCATAATCCGAGAATGTTTCATAGCAAATTAAGTTAAAAGGTATACATGCAGTCCTTCTCTAATCATGCCGAAGAACTTACTTTCTTTAAAACACCCAAACATTTTGGGCAAAAGAACGTTTATTTGACAAACGACTAAATGCAATGAATTGCAGTGCAGTTTCAGTTTGAATCTATACAAGGGCCATTGCAACCTAACGAAATCTCAACGCTAGAAACAAACAACATCTTTTGGAACTCATATAATAATGTCTTGGCATTTCCTTCCTATCGATGTAAAAATTCAGCAGCATTTCGGTAGAAACAAAAACACAATTCATCTATAAAATGCTGGAAATATATTTATTTGTGACTATCAGCTGGTCTTGAACGAGTATAAAAGTCCTACAGATCTCTTCCTTTTCTCATCAAACCGTTGGCCATTGAGATTTTTTGGCCGGCTTTATAGTTAGCTACGAACGCAACTGAACAACTTGTTTATACAGTATAGGCAATGGTTCACAACTAAGAAAAGCTCACAAAGTTAAAACGTTACTAGTGTTTAGTTCAGAACAAACTTTAAAAATTGCTTCTTAGATGTATGAGTCAGTAATATGTTTGACAAACCGACGATCGACATTATCTCTGTCTCGCGAAAAGCACTGAGGCAAAACTTATTAATGTCATTAAAGCAGTATTTCGTTGTCTTTTACAGTAAAGAATAGTGTTTAATATCATTAAAATTTCTATAATATAAGCAAATTTCCTGGTAATTAGAAAATGGTGTTTATCTATCTTTTGGTTAACCAGAAAACTTAAACAATAACACTCAGGCTTCTGCAAAATGGCGAAATTTGAATTACTATTCGTTAGCACTTGCTATTTTGAAAGATGTGCTTCATTTCAGGCAAACTTTAACAATCTAAAAATCTAACTTTAAGCTTTGTCAAGATAAAAATTCATTTTTGGTTTAATAGACGAACATGGTTAAATAAAAAAAGCATTTGAAAGTCACGGTTTGATACAGAGAATGTTCATTTGATTTAATTTGCCATGTTTGTGTATATAAAACGTGGTGATAGTGTGGCGAAATTTTGTTTACGAAACACTCGAATTTTCAGATCTTTTCCAGCCGGTGAAATTTTAATGTAAGTCTTTATTTAATAGTATTACAGTTGTTGCAGGACTCGAAGCAAACTAATTCACTGCATAACTATTTGGTCAGTAAATCATGTTGAAAATTTTATCAGCGAAAGTTTACAATCTTGCACAGATCAAAGAGCTAGGCATGAACACCTATAGAATAAACAGGAACTTACCAAAAGCGTTGGATTTTGCTAGTTTCTCGATTGCTATTCAATCAAATTTAACGATATTCCTGATTTTCTATGCTTTTCAACGGTTTTCAGAATGGCAGACGAGTTTCGAATCTGTAAAACTTCAAGGTCAGAACTCAAGAGAAATTCACCCAAAATGTCGCCTCAATTTGATTCAGGTCTCTCGGCTCCTTTCACAGGTATTAACTGCAATAAGGAATTTTACAGCCACTAAGAGAAAAAGACAGTGATCAATTTGTCTAAGTAGTAAATTTGGAAGTGTAAAAACATTTCACGTGCGAGTTGCAGAAATTTGTATGAACTTGAATTGTGGCCCCACCCGAGCATCATCTTGATCTGCTATTGCTTCGCTTTCCATCAAGGTAATCGATTCCGTTTCGCTGTTTTGTCGTAATGTAAAGGATGAACACAAACTGAGACTGGTAAGTGAACTATAGTACCGTACTAAGTTTGGCACTGACTTGTGAAATCCAATAATAAAGGCTTCGTGTGGAGTTGTTTGCAGTGGAGGCGACATTGCGGCTGTTTGCGGCACGTGTTAATTCCTACTGTGGGACTCGAGGCGCCGAGTTCATCAACATTTTAATAACTATGGAGCAAAATTTTATGAATATAAACGGCACAAGTTTAGCTAAAATTTCAAATACTATCGTTTAACTATCGCTGCTTTTAGCTTAAAGCTTGACTTACCTTAAAAATTAGGAGTTTCGCTCTCGCAAACAACAGCAACTATATTAACAGTTTGAATTGTACAAATCCACTAAGCATTTCCGATCCAAAGAATAGCTTCTCTCGACATTTTTGAAACAGTTTTCGGTATTAGAAAACGGGACTGGCACCTCAGTGTTCAGGTGGACCGAAGAAAACAGTGTACTTTGATGTTTGGACACAAAGTATGGAATGGAATGTTGGCTCTAGGATTTGCTTCCCATACGACAGGGATCCCAGACATATCATAAATCACTATGTAGGTGTATTTGGTTGCTGAATGGACTGGACTGACACATAGCTCTTATTGTTGTCAAACCTTTGAAATACAACCCAGTACTAGTACCGCTTAAGGCGGTTCGTAAACTGCAAGTTTTAGGTGATGAAAATTGAACATTTTGTTAGAAAGTACGAATTTAAAATTCCGCGTAAGCCTGGCGGATGGGCAGAGCAGCATTCCCGTGAAACCATTAATCTTATCCCATTGACAAGAGTGTTCCATTTGTGTTTGTTTCACAATTATTGAGATTAACCTTTGCATAGAAGCATGATAGCAAAAGTAGAGAAAACAAACCATTTGGTCAGGAAGAAGGGGAGATTTTTAATTAAGCTATACACAAACGCTCTGCACATCGGTGTCTGCAATGGTCCATATGACCAATATAGTCTCCAACACCTCATTCGCACCTTAACAGCGACAAACAAACTATGTTATTTCACCCAAATGGCACCCTTTTCACTGGCCCCATTAAGTGTCCAAACATGCGGTTGTCTCTCAAAGAAGTGTGGCACAATCAAAGCTCAATCTCATTTGAAATAAACGAAAAACAAACCCTGCGTTATGTGAGCGCATTCTTGGTTTTCCTTAATCGCGATTATAATTCGGCGGAAAGAAACCCAACGCTCTAAGACCTTACCTGGTTGCAATTCACTCTTGAGTCAGAGCTCACACATCGTGACTAATCGAGAGCTCTTAACCTCTCGGCTCTCTTCCCTACAGCTATGTTAAAGACTTTTACTATAATACCGTATATCCCACGGATTATCGAGATATCACTTACTCTCTTTCATCTCTGGTAATTCTGAGAGTGAGAACCGTTGTGACAAAGTACAAATATAATTACCTCCACTCTCTCTTCCTTAAGGTCAACTTTCATCGCTAACTCCTCTCTCAGCAATACGTCCGGATAATGTGTTTTTTGAAAAGTACCCTCTAATAGCTCTAGCTGTTCTTCTGTGAATATGGTGCGGTGTCTTCGCTTTCGCTTTGGTTGTGAACGCAGAAAATCTCCATAGCTCGGAAAACCAACCGCGGCTGTAGAAGAAAATATTATTATTAAGCATCTTCTCCGCCTATATCGGTCCGTATCAAAGCAAATCTTCAAGACGAAGTCAAGAGGCACCTCCGTACATCCGACAAGCTCGGGCTGTCAGCCATATGTTATGGAAATGCTGTATGGTTTTCATAGATTTAATTCCAACTCTTCCAAACGCAAGCTCCACAACGAACTAAGTCTTTAGTGTTAACAAAAATCAAGATGCCTTACTAAGTTTAGACCTGCGGCACATTTAGTCACCATTATTTTGACAAAAGAAATAAATAAATGAAACATTAAAAACGTTATGAGCCCATTATAGTTTTCACGCCGCTGGGACACTCAACTTCGATTGATGTGTCAGTGTGCCACAATAAAAATCTGACTCACCCTCTGAAAATTTACTTTTAAACACTTCAATGAAAGGTCTTCAAGCTTCCTTACCTATGTAGCCAGGTGAGGGGATGATATACGAACACGGGTGTGGTATTGTATAAGGCACACATCTTCTGTATGTAGGCCTTGCTAGTATATTGTCAATAGTAAATGATGAGCTGAACCCCGAGGACATTCTCGTTGCAAAACTCATCGGCACTCAGATTTTCCTTTAAAATCCTCCAGCGACAAATCAAACAAGTGAGCGTCTCGTAGCAGTAATTGCACGAATGATTTTTTTGTAGCGTATTCCCGAAACAAAAGATAAATCGATGCTTACTGGCCGGCGCTTCACACAGAATGAGTTATGTTTGATGTACGCGGGGCGTCTTGTAGCCAAAAAGGATTTTCGAATTACTTATGGCGTTAATTCGTTACGTCATAGGAGAGGTTTTGTTTGCGAGGAACACTCACACTTCAAACAGACAGGTCCGGAGCAAAGGGCCAATCATGCCGCAGAGTGTTAATTGAAATTTGATTAAAGGAATACAGGCGACGAGGTCAATTAACCCGAATTTGTCCCCACTACTCGTTGATATATTTACTGTCAATATCTTGTAAGTAATTGGAGCAAAGATAATTCAAAAAACATTCTGCCACCTGGATTGTGATTGACAGCTTGATAATCAGAGCTCCGCCCCTGTAATTTAAAAGTTTATGTTGCTTTAGATCAAATGATACATAATCCTTTTTGAGTTCCGATCGTTAACCTGGACCACTTCAACTAGTTACTAGTTATCCGTACTAATATAATCTTTTCGAGCTTTTGACTTTTTCTAAACATTCCACTTGAACCCAGTTGAAGTATACTGACGTGTAGAGTATATATTGAAATGATATATGCTAAATTGTTTCATCCTAAACACATAAGGCTTTTAGCAGCCCACAGAGAGGGTAAACGTGTGTAAGACTTCCGCGAGCCAGCTTTTATCGTTCACCATATGTTTGCTGTACGATTTAGTTCTTAACAGCAATACTCAGGAAGCCTAAAGTCCAATCAGCCACAGACATACGAGCAATTGGAAGAATTTGTGGCTTAACACAGAGCTATACAAAAGATTTAGCGAGTCATTCAAAAGGTTGAAAATGTATTATTGGAGTTTTGTTTTGACATGTTCGATCCAAAGCTACAGTGTCACAAGACGCAAGCATGTAATTGTTTAATTAGCACACTAATTACGAGTGTCTTAATTCTGTCTCCGGTCCCTCTCTCCAATCTTGCAGGCAGCTCGAGTTTTACGAATTACCCGTTTTCCGCTAGCTACATTATCTTAAGTGATTCGTTTAAATCTCAATAACTTCAATGAATACCCAAAGTTTAGTTACAGTAAAGTCTTTAAGAGGTCTCATTAACAGGCATTTCGGTAAATTAAGTTATTTAAAACTTCTTTTGCTGAACTTCGTGGGGGAACTATATTGTAGGTGTTATCCTAATAACTCTTTTGTCCTCTTAATTTCTTTTATTCTTTCAGGGGGTATGTTTGCACAGAGCTGTTGAACGGGATACATAGCTTTCTCTTGTTTCGTTTTCAATTGCAATATTTGTTGCTTAATCCTCGAATCCCCACACCTTGCAATGGGGTGCAAACAAATCACAGGTTTTAGGCAAAATGTTAAGAAAATTAAAAATTACTAAAAACTTTTCCCAGTACGTGCTCCGAAACAGCCGTTACACTTTAAGATAATCCACATGCTGTTCATACAAAACGATTTTTTTTATTAGGTTAACTCGGATGTCTGAAAAATGCAGTTTTGAACCACTTGCCGCAAATTGCAGGAAAAACGCGGTTTCCAGGTTTTTGACACTGACTGGCGCTTTAAAAGCGTTCCTCCATTGTGCCAAATGCAGCTAAACACATTAGCACCCACACCAAAATTACAAATTTCGGTAATTTAAACCAAGCGTGTTTGCGAAACCTCACGGCCATACATTGTAAGGTAATGGATTAGATGGGCGAACCTTCAACTCACTCTGTTGTGACTCTTGGTAAGTTTGCCTCCAAAATCCTTTTATTGCTAGCCAAGAACTAAACAGGACCATTAGGCTTTGCCAAAATGACTTCTTCTCCAGATATTTTAGAGATTCTCGATTACTGCTTAATGACCTGGTTAGCTAAAATCTGGTTTCTGTGCTGGGGAGAGCAGCAAGAGAATTAAAGATTTGTGAAAAGAAAAAAAAGTCTGCTATAAAATTTTCACGAAACAAAGCGTTCTTGTTGCCCGTGTAGAAAAACTGTACAAGTGAACTCGACGTCGACAAAAGGTTAGCTGTAGTCGTGTGAACTAAAATTTGTATCTAATCTGTACTTTGCAATGCGAGGCAGAATTTCAATTTTTATGGTTTCCATCCAATTCAGTTGTAGAGTTAACTTGTTACTTCAGTTTCATCAAAAATTCTCCTCTACACGCATAACGTGCCAGATACTGTGGCTGGCAGTTTTATCTGCATGTTTAAACAGAGACTAGATTGTTGGGGACCGTACCTGGGGAAGCCCCTGTAGTTAAAATGACACCCCTCTCAATAGAATGGAATATCTTGCACTGTAGACGATTCACAGATATATCCAGAACCGGATTACCAATCTATGTCATTGTTAGAACATCGAGCCACAATCTTTATTTTCAGCGCCACATCTTTAAAAGATAAGAAAAGTTGCCGTTCAAACTATTCGGACTTTTTTTTACCGTAGTTATAATGCAATAAATACAACACAATACAACAATCGAATAACGCTGATTTAAAACACGATAAAAATCGTGGGGCGGTTCTGTGAGCGGTTATAAGCTTACATACTTGGCTAGCTTCTCGGTATTAAAACTCTAATAACTATAGAGTTTTAAAGGCTATATAAATTGGTTTATATAAAAAAATGAAAGTAGGTTAAATTATTTCTTTAAAATTTAGATGTGAAGAATAGTTAATTTCAAACAGTTCGTTAAATGATTTTGTTTTGATATATATTTATTGGCATTGATATGACGTGTATTTTGGAATGACCTTTATACACAGATTCAAACACTCTCGCTTATTAGAAAATCAGTACAAAGTCTGATGTTGTCGAAGATTTTTAACACTTGCTATAATACTTGCCTATCATATCCAAAAACTAAAACGGCCAAAATTGTAGTTTAATAGAATATTTTGTTAAGTATTAAAATTAAAAGGTAAAAGTCGACGTTATTAGTTTAATAGTTGGTTAGCAGCTGCGCTTTCTCACGCTAACAGAAATATGGAACATTGTCATGACTGATTGAACAATTAACGTGCTATATTAAAAAAAAACAAAAAACATTTGACAACCGGTAAACTAGTGGCTTAATCCAATTCAAATTTACTTTGAAAGTTTCCCTCAGTTGTGGCCATAAATGATTGTTACTGCTTGTAATCAAAGAATTCGGAAAAGATGTCGCATCTTCGACTGCTTTGATATGAATACGACTAATATTAATATTTATAGCTTTAACTATAGTTTATGAAAAAATGCGAAAGTCCTTCGAGCTTGTATAGCCGGGGTTTTGAGTATCTTTAATCAATTGCTAAGCCATACTAATGTATTCATATGACTTTCAACTACTGAAAGAATCTAGTTCATAGCAAACTGTTATACAGCAAGCCATGTTAACTAATGTCAATTCAGAAACGAACTCATAGATATCTATACTTTCATCGAATCTCTTTATTTAGTCTGTTTCATCTTCAATATTTTTTGTATTTTCTACTTAGGATTAACTGTGTCGGACAACAAAATGCAGAGTCTACATGAAGTGGAACATGTCAAAGAAAAGCTGGTGAAGTTACTGCCATTCATGATCAGCTGCAGAAGAATTTTGAATTTGAGTGTTACTCCTCTCAAAGCATTCTCTCTATAGCTTCAAAAAAAAAGCACTACAAGTTGTTAAAATAACTCAGCATGAACTTCAGAAAAGAATTAATCATAAGCTCCAGAAGTCGGAAAAAACTTGTGTTACTGAGAAAAGACTAGCAGAAGCCAAAACACTTTCAGTCACTCTGTAGCACGTTTTTACACAAGTTTAGGCTTGTAAGATTTATTTTTTGTTTTTTAAAGGGGGTTTCTTCTTGTTGTTCTTGTGATTGTGATTGGTTTTTTTTGTTTTGGGTTTCTTTTTGTTGTTCTTGTTGTCCTTGTTCTTGTTTTGTTCTTGTTCCAATGTCCGTGCACTAACTCTCTCTCTGAGGCTTACGCGACAGCAATCATGATTAGTGCCTTAGCACACGGCTGGATTTGCTATATAGACCTCATGCCTGATGTTTCTGCACTTGATTCCTTGTGGAAAGTTCTCAGTCAAACCAATTTATAACTTGGAACTTAGCACAACGTGGGTGGAATCTTGTTTATCTATGCATCGCAAAAGACGATATAGTTAGCTCTCTACACATCGTCAAAAGACGAATTGCAGCTGTACCTCCAAAATTAGATACTGAACTTGGACGACAGATGAATAACCGTGTGAAAGAAAACTAGAGCAAAATGACCTCCTACTTTGATACCTTGACTTGGTTGGTGTGTGGCCCTTACGCAAATAAATATATGTGAATCAGTCCAATTTCCGTCACAGATGTGTATGGTTTCAAAATTTATTCCTCTGAGTAAGAAAAGCTAACCAATCCACAAAGAGAAAGCCAGTTTTAACACATGGGACTGACTAGCCCACATGTGGATTCATGAAACATGGTTCATATGCAACATGTCTGTTGGAAAAATCAACTCAAAGCATGCAAGCATTCTTATGGGCTTGAATAAATATCTAATAAAGAGTATTAGACGGCTAACCACTTCTTTTAAATATTAATCACTAAGTTTGAATTATACGTTCAAGAGGGTCATTTCGTGTCTTGCTCGAGGCAAAACAAAATACCTCTTAGCAATTTGATCTTCCTGAAAGCAGTAGTAAAAGAGACGGAAGTACTTTTCTTTGGTAACTGATAAAACATTTGTCAAGTACGCAAAATGTGAGTGAGACTAAAAGTTTTCTTGTCTGAACATCCTGCAACAACTAAGTTATAAGGGCAACCCACCTACACAATGTATTCCCGCAATGGGTCAAGTTTGTTTATCGGTAATCCCTGACTCGGAAGCACTTGCAAAGTGGTTTGTATATGGACGATCGTTATCAAATCCTGATCTGATGTGTGTGGACTCGTTCATACGGTGAAATATACTTATAAACTCTGCTTTTAAACCAAGAACCGACACAAACGATTAAAGAATTTTCTTGATGTGCCGGTGGTGTCCAGTTACCACAACTCACCGCTAGAGAAAGATGGCGGAAAACGACTCTGATTTACAAGCATACCTTCAACATCTGTTGGAAAATACAAATTTTCAACCCAATTTACTAATATGTTTTCTTTATGCGAATGTTATGTCAAAAAGCTATATCACAGTTTGTTATTTTAGCAAGCCATTGTTTTTGTTCTGTCTTAAGTTTTGTTGTGAGCAAGTCGAACTGCTGAATAAGCATTTCAGTTTGTATGGTTTCTAAAACTTAACCGATGATGGAATGAGTATAAAACATTCATCGATTACTCACAATACAGCAGTAAATACTGAAGAGAACGTGCTCTGTCTAATGTTTTTTTAAAATTTTTGAGCTAAAATGCTTTTAAAAACATCATGGAATAAAAATTACGTGTGAAAACGCGTGAACAATACTTGCCTAAACTTTAGTAATTGATTTACGTAAGTGACCCGGCCGTAATCCTGGAGAATATGTGCTTTCGTGTACAGATTTTAAGTTAATACCTTAGTGAGATGAAAAATGAACTTCATTTTGCTTTTCAATTAAAGAAACTAAGCGACAATGACACGAAAACGTTTGGTTTGTAAACTGAAAGGATTTGAAGGTGAGAAACCCCGGGAGGTCAAAACTTGACTGTTTTACACCTTCAACAATAGCTCCAAACCTGCTTACATCACTTTTTGATTAAACAACTTTAAGAATAAATTTAGTTGATAAAATACTGAAAGCAAACTAATGGAAAGGCTCAAGGGAATTTAATTTAATTTATTTTATAAACTGATACGAACTCTTTACAACCAGATCAAGTTCAATTCCATGACAAGATGCCCTCTTCGCATGATTTGCCTCAGTCGCTTTGTGTGGCACTTTTGCAGAATTTTATTTCGCTCCCTTAAAAAACGTTAAATGAAAACAATCAGTGATACACCATTTAACTGTGAACGGTAGTTAAACTGGTTGGGCAGTTTTTAAAGCTCAATTGTAACTAATACAAACACATTTTTTTCATGAAGCAATTATTTATATGTGTAAGAGAAATTTTGATCGTACGGCATATCGCTAATCTTGTTGTACTGAAAAACGTCACGCGTTTGTCAATTGACTATGAGTTGAACGAAAGTCAATCAAGCTGCTGATGTCAGTGTATGAAAGAGCGGGTCAGGTCGAGTTTCAATAGGAAAGAAAGCTGCAGTTACAAAAAGGAAACTTTCTTACGGAGTTGCAAATGATTTGCATCGCCTAATAAATCACAGGAGGGAAGAGAGGAAATTGAACCCTGTCACTGCATTACACCGAACAATCAAACATAACTCATGCACACCTGATCGTTTTGGTAATGTATGTAAAATTGTACTGAATTATCTTTATTAAGTATAATTTTCATCATTTTACAAGACGAAAATAAACACTGTGCACATCCTGACAAACGGACAAACTCCAGGAGTTATATTCGTCTATTACTATAAAATGATTCACCTATAAAAGGTTTCTAGTAGTATTAGCATGGGGATATTTTTCCCCTTTTGCTGAACTGATACAGAATAAGTTACACTCCTAAAACTTTAACCGATGAAAACTGAATATTCCTTTGTGAGTTTGCTAGTCTGAGCTTGTTTTACAAAAAAGGTGTGAACCTCGTGGGAGGGTATTTGTCAAATATTTGTACACACATCGGAGAAAAAGCCGGAAAGTTTGAACAAGATCGTGAATAATTTTGCAATTACAACACTAAAATAGTTAAAATGAATCACATCAAACAACAGGGCGTATAAACTATGGTGGAGTGAATCAGTGCAAATTTGTTTTTTTTTTATTGAGAATTACTGGTAACCACGTAATGTTTTAACTTTTAGCACTAGAGACTCAAAAGTATAAGTTGATTGTTGAAGACCAGTGATGGAAGAGAAATTAACAGAAGGGTGAATATTTACAGAGCGGTGAATGTAATCGGACGCGTCGGTAATAGATTAGCAAATTGTTTGAATAGTTTCGCGTTCCTTCAGTACTGAATCTTGTAATACTTCTTTTATAGTCACCAAGATTTTAGAAGAATCAAAATACATGGCGCGCTCTAAACTGGAAAAGCGTCAAGCATGTTACACTTTCTTTCCATCGAAAAGAAAAATTCCTCAGAACTGACGATGTTTAATATATCACTACAAACAAAGAAACATGCTTATTCAACAAGTCACCGCATATTTGTGAATCAGGCTGACAGAAAACCGTGTTAGCAGGGTCAAAGAGTGTGGTATTCAACCTCGTTCCCAGGGTTTTTCCTAAGCTAGGGAAAAGCCCTGGGAACGAGGTTGTGTGGTATTGAAAGTGCTGGTAAAGTGACTTTTATTTAACGTCAGTAGTTTCGTCAGCTTTCGTGTCAATGCAAGCCGACGGTGCGTACTTTATCCCCATCACTCCGTCAGTGTGCCGTTTTAAAGGTATTTGAAAAAGCTTGAGCTAAACAAAAACTTACGGAACAGTTAGAAGTTGAAACAAACGTTGAAGTAGCTAAAGATCGAATTAACCGTGCTAATTGAACTGCTCAAAAGGCACAGGCGCATAGCCAGGATTTTTGGTTTTTCGATTATTTTTT
>JANSTQ010082105.1:0-14661 GCA_026167885.1 Bergia puertoricense | reverse complement strand
AACTATCATTACCGTCACTCAGAACCTGGCTGCCATGAAAACACATTGCTTGATTCCAGGAAGAGCCGCAGCAGTTTGGAGTTTTAACTTTAACAAATCCTATGAAGGAATGAAAGCATGAAGTTGGCACTAGCGCTATTATTATCTCTCACTCATCCCTTCCCTTCCCTTTCTCTGAATAGGGTTAATTTATTACCTAAGTATGTATATTCCTGTACTGTTCAATCAACTGGTTTTGATAGTAAAAGTGAAGATTTTTAGGTTTCCTACCACATATCTGGAAAATCGTTATCTTTCTTTTCTTTAGGTTAACTTCTAGAAGCCAAGTTGAACAGAAATAATCATTCAACCTTACTTCTTGATATTAATACCAAATCATCTGCATAAAATAATCATTATTCTCCATTCGATAAAATTATAGGGTCTATTTCTATGTCAGACTGTAGAGATTCATTTAGAAAAAGATTGAATAAAAGTGGACTAATATATCGCCTTTTATGACACCCGGGGATGTTTGAAAAAAGCAGTCCTACAGTTATCGAGTTTTATTGCACATGTACTTTTGGAATAGAGATTTTTTTTATAAGCTTATATAATTTCCAGGCGCGTAGCTGCCTTTAAGCCAATAAGCCCGGGCTTACAGACTCTTTTCATATATTTATGCAAGACACAAGGGTACTTAATAAGATGTAAAGTGCTTCATCCCATATTTATTCCACTGGAGTTGCAAGTGTATGTTTTGCTGTTAAGAGCACGAGACTTGATGGTAAACATTGTTGAAGAACCCACTGAATAATATACAACATACTGCATTGTGACAAAAAAGGACATTAAAACTGACTAGCTCAAAATCATGTCTTATATCGTATCCAGACTTTAGGTAATAAAGCAAATTTCTATGAAAAACGTCTTAAAAGATACAAACAGCCATGGTCGGTCTCCACCTGACAAGATGCGACCCGCTTCAGTTTAAAAAGAGCCACGGAACGCGTAAGTCGTTTTCTTTCTTATGTGCATTTCTGACTGACCGCTATCCCGATATTTTCGAGTGCTTCAAGATGCATGCTTCGCAGCAGATATAGCCCAATGTAAATAGACCTAACGGATAATTTGCTCTCAATTCGCAACTCGAGCCGCCATTTTCTCTTCATATTGTATGTCCGCATGAAAGAGGTCCATTCCCCAAACGTGCTGCGCGCCGCAGGTCTGTTTTACGCGGCTTGGGGCTAAGTTTACAATGATAAGAAAATGGCTGCTCGAGTTGCGAGAGAAAATTCACTTCAAGACAAACGCAGAATATCCAATTGCAGCTTTTAGGAAAGGTTAATATGGGAAACAGGACTTCACGAGCACAAATCAACACACATCAGCAAAGGTTTGAGTTATTTTGTGTCATTTAAACGTCTCGGCGATAGACTCAGTGACCGAGGCTAAACCGTCATTGGTCTGAAGAACGTACAATAATTGCCGAAATAAATACATTACCATTTTTTTCCAGTTGACTCACTGACTTATGACTCATTAACTCGCGACTCATTGACTCATTGGCTCATAAAGTAGACCACGTTCTCGGTTCAGCTTAACTTCCCAAACTTTCCAATAGCTTTGTTTAGTGGAATTTTGTGGAAGGCGAGCACTTTCTGTTTTTCGCGAATTGCTGCAAAAAGCGGCGTACAGGAAAACATTGGGTATTAACAGTTTAATCGGAGCTCCGATGGAGTTGGATTTTGAATAATACTGTTCGTGCAATTACTCTTGTTTTGATTTCTTCCCTTCTGTGACATCAGCAACCTCGCTTCAATGAGCAGAAACAAGATGGCGGGGTAGCGGTAGAAGCTTGCAATTTTTGCTGATTTCAAAACTTTGCTTAGCAGCTAAAACAACATGCAGATGAGTGCATATAAGCAATACGATTTAGTTTGTTAGGCATTAAACTTTAATTTAAGACTTATTTCATTTTGACCATAGTTTCTCTTTAAACCTTTAAAGGTGTTTTTAGGACGGTAGGGTGTCCTGACAATTGTTTTTATTCAGAATTATGTTTGAAGCTTCAGTATACCCCGCTGGCACGTCGGCTGGTCACAAAATTCAACAAACATGTACTATTTAAAATGTTTTGGCTAGACAAATCATTAAAAATTTAGTTTGGGTTTATTGAACCTTTGTGCTTTTTGGCCGCCACATACATTTTTATAAGTGTTAATCATTATAACCACGCCATATCTCGTTTGCGAAAAACATACTTTGTCAAAAATTTGGATATGTTGCATATTTTATGACGCTTACACGCCCGTAGATGTGAAGTGAATACAATTCAAAAGGCGCACTCTCGGTGAATTGAAGACACACTTTTTGATTGCCAAAAAAACTGTATTTAGGCCTCAGGGTTGTTTATCTAAATTCGGTTGATAATCGGAGAGGGGGAGTATTCAGAATTTTGATACAGACCTGGGCCAAATAACTGAACTTATGTCATCATAAACATTTGATTAGGAAATATCTAATGTGGTTGATGCTTTATAAGTTCAGGAGTCTAATTCACTATATATAAGCACTGTGTTATACACATCCATCTCACACATACTAGCATTTTTGAAGGACGGGCTTCAGTAACAGTGAGGGGGACTTAATATACATTTGGACGCCCCAGGGGCCTATCAGAGAGGGGCGTAATAAAAAAGCGGGCAATTTTACTGTCATCAACATTAAAATTTCCAATGCGACGTTCTAAATGGCCAACAGCAGCACAGTTTTTGGAGATCACGCTGCCAACTTGCAAATTGGGTGTAGATTTCGAAACCAAGCGCAAAAAGTGAAATATCCTAATTGTAAATACTCTAGATTCAATTCAAAAGTCAGCTGAGCTGCTTGCTGTTTTCAAGTGTTTAGCTTCCAATATAGGATATTTTTTTAGGGTTGCTTTAACTGCACTGGGATGTACACATAAACGATCTAAGATTATTATTTCTATCATCATCATAATTTCCATTTATTTTCTTAATTTATTATCAATATTATTATCATAATTATTATCATTCTTATTACTTTCATAAATCTTATAACCATTATTATTATTATTATTATTATTCATGACTAGTGAAAGAAGCAATACCCAATTATGTTACAGATGCAATGCTGGGAGATCCTGGGAATGAGGTTTGTAAATTTTCAGTTTGTTCATGGGTACCAATAAAGCGACTGATGGTAAAAAGACACAAAAACACTGCTACAGATTAAGTGAACAACTATATTTTCACTGAAAACGCCGGGCTTAACACCCATGCAGAAGAGTAAAGAATATAAAGTTACTTCATGAGAAACAAGGAAGCACTCGGGCAAGGGTATAAATAAAACGAAACTGAAGAACGAGCTACGACGAATTCAGCTTTGATATGGAGCATCAATTTGCTTTTGCAATTTGATACTAAAAAAGCACTTAGTATTCTTTCAAAATTAAATTATTTTGTCTTTGCAGATGCAGTGCGGAAACTCGGCGAGCTACATGCCGTGTAATTACTATTAATGCTAGAATGCATCAAAACTATTTCAGATTTCAAACAGTGGGAATTACAACTGTCTTACCTACCAAGGACAAAACCAAACTCACCGACAATGCGGACACTTCACCAAAGCCCATAGCTAAAACAACTCAAGTACGCAAAATAGATTTTAACTGAAACGACCATGAATTATGAAATACCTCTATAGTTTTGCTTTGTGAGTTCCCGCAACGAATTAACTTAATAAATTGTTACTCTTTCATTGTTCCTAAACGAAAAAGAGCCTTTCTATGTTTTAAAATCAGGTCAGAAATCGATACGTTATTGCGCACCAAAATGTGAAAATCTACAAGCTCAAGTTTTGGTAGCTAATTTGAAACTTGATTGTTTTGACATAATTTATAAAAATCTTCATTCTTTTGCCAGATTTGGTGTTAGCAAAGTTATCAAAATAGTTTGTTCCTCATCAGCAAAACAGTCAACAATTTATTTTGAAAATTAGGAATGGATGATCAAAATTAAGCCCATCTCTATAAATGATTGATCAGCGAAGAAATGGATAGTTTACATGTTCATCGGCTTAATTTTTTTTAAATTTTGCCAAGCCAGAAATAATACTTCCATCAAACAGGATTTATAGAGCTAATTTCACGCCAGTATAGGATTATTTTAGAAAAACTGAAAATTTTTCTTTGGCTTCTTGGAATTCAAACTTCGTAGTAGAAGACGAGACTGCTAGTGTATGTGCTTTTCCTCTCTTTCCTCCGTTTTCCAAAACAGCTACAGACCCTACGTTCAACAACTCCCACGCAAATAAAACCGTTAACAACTCCAAAATAGTAACCAGTCCAGTTTTATGTTTTTCCGCAAAAACACAGCAAGTACAAACTTGTGTCTCGCGCTCAGTCTTACAATGAAATAAGAATAACAGTATGGCGGGGCACTTACCACATTAATCGCTGTATTGTTTGGAGGATCGATGTTCCCGCTCCTACCACCTGACTAGAAGTCGATGTCTTTATTACATTCCCACCTTCACCTTTGCTTTTCCGACAAAAATACAAAATCTAGAAGACACTCAATCATACAAATGCTTCCTACTCACGTTTCTTTCCTCAGGCGGTCGTCGATTAAAGAAAAAGAAGCGTCGACCAGTTCATTAGGGATTTTTCTTGTATATTTACTTGAAAACTTGTTTCTCTAAGTTTCCGAGAAAAGTAAAAATAGCCTAAACTGCTGAGACGCGAAGGTTCTCGTTGTCAGCCTGACAAAGAGACTAAAACAAAAGTATTGCAATACCAATAGCCTTACTTGCCCATAATTCTGTAGATATTTTATGGAGTGGTTTCAAAATATTTATTTGTTTTTAATTTTTGATGTTTTATCTTATCTTATCGTGACGTTTGTACATCAAAGCACCTGCCTTGTTTGATTTTGCAAAGTAATTCATTCTAGTAAAAATGGTTTTCCTTTAAGACTAAAAATAATGTTTATATATTTACACCAGGCTTGCACGTTCTCTGCGAGTTCTTCAACTCGACAACTGAGTTGTTTTCCCTTAAAGTGCTTGTAACTTTAAAACGTTAATATATTTTGCATACTGAAGGTGCGTAGTCAACGAAACGAAAGTCGTTGTAGTTTGCCTCTGGAGACACCGCAACAATACACATCGGCGTTGATTCAAACATTTAAATTTAAGTTAACGAATAATTCTAAGATAAATTGAACTTCACCCAGTGAAGCCATGTATCGGGATTAACTTCAGGCGGAAAAGTTTTTTGTAGATCATTACAGTTAGCACCATTTACAAAAATCTTTTTCTGTTTCACAAATTGTTTCACGTTCGGTAAAATAACACACTAATTAAAGGCGAGACACTGAATCAACTTTAGCGTGGTTTTTGCTATCTATGCTAATTGAGGATAAAAATGTCGGACTCGCTGGATGTAACTGCTAAAGATAAAACAATGCTGAAGCCTAAACTAAGATTGAAATCTAGCCATGAATGAGATATAAATGATTCTGTTCATTTTTTTTGTTGGTCCGCAGGTCTTGGCAATCTGCTGGCGTACTAAGAGTACCTGCTAGAGCGAGTTTTGTGACTTCATTCTTAAATGCACATAACATTGAAACATCAGTAACTGCCAAGATTTAGATGGAAACCATCCGGCGCAAAATAAGCCAGAAGCTCAAATTTGCCTTAAAATTTAGCACAACCCAAGAGCAATTGGGTCCTGGGTTCCAACGCAAATAATTTTTTTCATGTTCTAGGAACAACAAATTACACAGTTCACCGAGAAACCAACGCAGATAGGGTACAAATACGATACAATGAACTGTTTTACACAGGAGAAGATCTAACGAAGTATCTAGCGGCGTGACTCTCGGCCGAAAACAAATGCCAAAATGTCACTTTCGTCAGCGATAGCAGTCCAGCGACTTTTATTAAATTAAGAGTCTCCAGTTTCCGAAGTGTTTTATGTTTTAAAATTTGTGTGCAGGTACAAGATCGTAAAAACTAAGAACAACGAGAAATTTACTGGTTCTTATAAAAACAACAACAACATGTATTCAAATCTTGGATCGCTTCACCAAACGACTCTTTGTGAGGCTGTTAGCAGTAATTTAATGGCGTAATGAACATTACCAATAGGGATTGACAATTTCCGCACCCCAGGGAAGCCATTTTGAGTTAATATATACGTCCAGGCAAAACTAAAGTCAATTATTTGATCCACGGGACAAAGATGAGAGTAAAATCCTTATGTCTAATTGTTCCCTCAAGCAAAGCACTGACAGGTGCCAGGTACCAACCAATTCTTTTTACAACGACACGGCCAATAAACGGTAAACAAACTATTTAATTTGTGATTTAATAGTGTATTGACAAAGATTCCCGAAACTTTTGAAGTTTTTTATTTTGGGTACCAGTGCCCTAAACATCTGACAAAGTACAAATCACTCAACATGGAACAGCTGAAAGAAAATGAGGATAAAATTGTGATTTTGCTGATCAAAAGGTCACCTCTCCCCAAAGAAGATACCTTATTAATTTCTTTAACCGGTTCCAAACACTTCCGGTATTTGTTATATTTTTCGTTGATTAAAATGAAGCTTGCCTACCAAATTTGTAATTTAAAGAACCATAGAATGATGTTCTTAACACGAAAGATCAATAAAACAAGACCATTTTTCTGCTCTGCATCTACAATATGTACATATATACAATTTGTTGTATTAAGAATGCAAGTGCCTGCTGCACTGTGTAGATTATTTTACGTTTGGATTTTAAAAATGTACCAGTGCAAAAAAAGTAATGTTATAGTTGTTTAAAAGTTTTTAATTCCTGTGAGCCGAGCAACAAGCAACGATGAATAAAGATATACATGCCACAGTCTTTTAAGTTACATAGTAGTGAGTAATTTCAGACCGGTTGGTTTATGTGACTAGCTAAAACTGAGGGGGCTCTTCATACAAACTCAGACTGGACACCTATGCCGTTTAAGATCGTGGGGATACAGTGAATGAAAAATGCTAAACAGCTACCGGACCCAATAAGGAATATTGACATTTGTAAAACGTTTAAACAAAAATTAAAATTTTAAGATCTTTTATAATTATTTAAATTACATTGTACTTTAGACTTTTTCAGTATTGCAGTTTTTAACTTTTTTAGACTTTTAACTTGCATGTTTTAAAGGGGGAGGAAATTTTTTACTTTGATATTTGTTGTGGCGTACCTGAAAAGTACTTTTTAACTAAGTGTACAGAACACATTAAATAACATTGATGTACTTGTGCGTTTAAAAATAACCGACATTGTAGAATTGCAGGCAGTATTATTACCAGATCAATTCGTTGATGATAAGGCTAATTCATACACTCCATACTTTTACAAGCGTTTATACTCTAAAAGTTTTGAATAAAGTGGATCAAAATTATCTGAAAGAGAAAAACAATTATTCAAAACCGGTTTTTGCGGAAATAATGTTGTTTTTATAGGAAAAACTATTTAATGTCGGAAAATGTAAATTTCTCTACCCAACGTCATTTCACATTTCTTTATAAATTGTTTGTATGTAACAGGAATAGTATATTCTGGTTTTTTAGACTTGTTCCTTTAAGAAACAACGTTGGATTATAGTCCAAATATAATCAATATCGGAAACATTGTAAACATTTCTTAATGGAATACAATACTTCTTTTTGAGCCGATGTTTTTGTATTTATGAGAAAAGAGACTCCTGCTGTTTTAAAAGCATCACTCTTATTGCCTTGAGGAAGTGAAAACGTTTCAAGGTACCAAAACAACTGAACTGTTATTTTTCTGCTGTAGGGCATAAACTTGGGATCAATTTTTTCATTCTTACTACCTACGTGCTTCGAAAATAAAAACTCCAAATGAAAAAGCGCTTCCCTGAAACAGAATTACATTGTTTTCCAACATGTCTGCATGTTTTTGCGGTGCACTGATATTACACAATGCTTAAACGATTGGTAGCGGAAACAACCTACTCTAGACTTTCTCAAAAGGTTTTTGCTGATTTATATCCGGTCTAGAAACTCCCAGCACCATTCAAGGCTTGATTTTGCTGTTTTCTTGCTCCTGAGGGATCTTTGAGCTCAATATGTGAGAATTCTACCTACACCCGAATTTTTTTTTCCTCGTAGGCTTAAAAGAGGCATTTAAAACCAAAGTTTTCGGCTCTCAAAAAGATAACAATAAGAGTGCAAAAGCTTTGCGAAATGTAGCGGCTCTGATATTATATTTCACGACTGAACTGAAGTTGTCTACAAAAGGGTGCAATTTAGTTCATTGTGTTCCCTACCTGTAACAGCCGGGTGATCTTTTAAGGGATGACAGAGTTGTTCAGTCAGACAAAAGCGACTGGGTATAATCATAAACCTTTCTCGATCGATCGTTTAACTGTGTTTTCGCCGAATATTTTGCTTCTCGTCCAGCTAGACCGGAGATGTCGTGAAAACATTATCATTTGAAAAATGACCGGGAAAACAAAACAGCAGGTTAAACCATCGCGATATGTTGCTTAAATGAACCAAGCGTGGTGCCCATCTCACTTAACTCAACATGCAGCTCATTTAAACCAATCATAGAATGTGAGCTTGTTTATCACAATACTTTTCGACTCTAGAACTGATTTAACGCCAGACACTTAGTTCAAGGAAACCAATTTTTATATCCTAAACTAGATCTTGTTTGGTGTGATATTTTTGTATGCACAAAACCGGCTTACGATCCAGAAACAAAACAAATCCCGCCTGTGGATGTTTAATCAATGAGAAACAATACATTAACGATAACGTAAGTGCTGTTGTAGCTGGCAATTGACTGGCTGAAAGGATGATAAAGCAACGAATCAAAAGCAAGTAACTTTATTGCCCCAATTTAAAATAGGTCCTTTGTTATTAACTAATCAAAATAAAGTAATTTTACCAACTTTCTTGTAAACACGAAAATGAGTTTGTTGACCCCCATTTCTTACTGTGTTAAAGGTGTTAGAAGGAAAAGCAGAAGACTTAAGAAATTTTAAAAATAACTCTTTTGGTTGGTTGCTGCGTCATTTTAAACTTCAAAAAATAATGTAGCTCATATGACTATTCGTAGAAATTTCAAAATTTTCAATTTCTTCGAATGCTTTCTTGGTTATGAATACATTTCATACATGTGTTGTGGAGTTCCTGTAGGATAAACATAGAAACAGAATACTCAGAGGGGAATTTAGTCAGTGATTGGTATACTGAAGAGATCTGGCAAAACAAAACTGGCATTCTCCCGTTGTCGTATTTTTTGTAAAATTTCAGTAGTACAAAATACATTTGCCTTCACAAACCTTTCGTCGAGCGCGCGATCGTTATTTCGGTAAATAAAAGCTTTCGTGTGGACGTCTCTACCACAACGCAGGCTTTGAGTGACGGTCGTTAACCGAACAAAAGTTCTGGAGATAAGAAAGCACAAAAAGGCTTACAACAGAAGATAGGACAAAGATATTTTAAAAAGCTCCTAGACCCAAATTTGAAAAACTGATCTTTCACTCGCATGTATGTTACTCTGCAAATTGTAACATTGATCCCAGAACATAACATTAACGCAAAAATGTAATATGTAACCGCAAAATGTAATAAATAATTATGGTAATAGGAAGGAGTAGAGCCTGAATTTGGTGTGCAGTCATATGAAAGAAGGCGGAAGTTCGACTTTCAGTGTTTATTTCCAAAATTACAATTCCTCAAATCTGATTGGTCTATTTAAAAACCTCTCTATTGTTAACTATTTTGTCAGTAAATTGTCCGATTACATTGTGACTATTATTGGAAATTCTCCAGTTACAAGCTTCTCTTTGGACACCTTAATGAACCAGTCACAATCTGAATTTTGCTCATCAGCCAATCACAACTACGAAAATAAATACCATACATGACAACAATAGCGCACCTCAATCTCAAAACTCACGGGTGCAAGCATAACGGGTAATATATATCAGTGAGTTTTATTCAGGTACATTTATTTTATTTTTTCTTAGAAATCGTAATAGTTTAAAAAATTGATAATATAACTGTTATTTAATAAATTACCATATCACTGGTTATTGGCTCATGAACCAAAACCGGTTGCGATTGGCTCATACAAGCTGGTAATCTGATAGTATCAGATATAGCATGCTTAGTATGATGGGAACGTTTTCAGACAAGTTAACAAATAAAAGACATGTTAATAGACCAATCGATCTAGAAATTTCCTTTTGAGGAAATTTTTATTTTATGATAAAACGTTCAACGCAAAATGTAACAGATATTTGACGCAAAACATTTTTAGGTTTCGCTTGTTGAACAAACCAAATGCAAAAAAATACTTTTGAAAAAGTTACATTAATTAAAAACCACGGATTAATATCATATCAAACTGTGCATGTTTTTTTCCTCCTTTTTTAGTTTAATTTTAAGGCAATCAAAGACCGTGAATTTTGAGCACATCGTGTTTGAAACTACAGCAGTGCCATTCAAGGTTATACGTCTGAAAACTTAGTTGCTTTATAAAGCATCAGTCCAAAACGCGAGCAAAAAAAACAACTTTACATCAAACAAATTTTAACATTTAAACTTGCATTGTATTGAAGCCAGAGAAGCAATCCACGATTCTAAAACATTGTGCGCGGTTGTTTTAAACAGAAATTAAGAAAGATCAAACTTACCTTTATATATCAACCCAGACGGCTACAGATTCAGATGGACCTTTTCTCTCTGAATTAAAATGTACGACTTTAGCCTGTTTGAAATGTTAATTATATCAGCGAATGGTAATCATATCCACCTACGTGCTCCCCTTCAAGCAAATGATGTTGCTGGACGCAAAAAGACGGTGAACGCATGTGATGTAGATTTCATCTTCAAAAGATCCAAGGATCGTAATAACTAGTGTTGTAAAATATCATTGTCAACTGCAAAAAGTACAAAATATTGTAAAATATTAAAGAAACAGTTCAAATTCATTTGACCTCAGCAGGGGAAGAAAGCTGATGACGAAAGTGGAGTCAGAAACAAAAGCGAAGAAAGAGAAAAAAAACTCCGGAAGGTGTCTCAAAGCTATTTGGGGTTTCACAACCATTTGGAGAAAATAGAAACGTGATGACTGACCTCCTGGCATATTGTATTAGCTTTACACATGAACAGCAAAACAAAAATGCGCAAGGGATAAGATTATCAGTTTCCATAACAAAGACGTATAGAGCTTAATTATCTCAATAAAGGCGGGTGTTGCAGTGCAGAGGACAAAGTGTTGCGGAAAACGGCAAACAATACTGAAAAGGAAATTAAGTTTTACATTTTTATTTCATGCATGGGACAATAATTATTTTGCTTTATACGTTCAGGTAAAATTTATTCTAGAAAAAAATCTGTATGAGTTGGGCCAGCGCAGTAATTCGTAGTTTCTTCAATGCTTTGAAATACCTGTGTAATTTTCTGAACTGACAGTTGTTTTTCCTTTTAATTATCAAATAATTATTGCATATCGTTATCAAATTTATATTTTCACAATACCCCAGACAGCTGATTTTAGAGGGTTTACGTGCAGAGTACAAAAACAACTAATGAACTTATATTGAAAAACATCAACACTGATTTCAAGTTTGTTTTTACAGTGTTTGGTTCGAATGTGTGTTCTGTTTTAAATTTCCGTTTATTGTCATGTCTTTTTTTCTTGCGTTTCTTGATACAAGATTAACAGTTGCCACATCCAAACTAAATTTTTCAGATGATGTAGGTTTTCACGAAGTTAGAAGAAAAGTATTAACCTGCCAAAAAATTGTTTGGATCAACAAATAGAAGTGGAAGCTTAGTTACGAGGAAAGAGTTAGAATTGATGTCGAGAATGCTACACAAATTATAAGCAACTCGTTTATAGGCAACTGTACTCAAATTCGATGAAATTTTAAGCAACTCCACTACTGATGCCAGTGTTACTTAAACAACTGAAAATTTAAAAAAAGAAAGAAAAAACAAAAACATAAAATCAAAGAAAATGCAGAAGATTTAATACTCAGTACTGGGCTCGGTATTCCCTGGTGATTTCCATTTTTTTACTTTGTTTTTGTTGTGAAAGATGATTCAAAACAATTATAATTGTTTCTTTTTATTATACTTTCTTAGACCAATGCATAGAAAAATTAAGCAACCATTTAAGCAACTCGAGTAATAGTTGTAGCGCAAAAATTAAACAACTCGAGTACTGATCAAAATCCTAAGTTGCTTATAAAAAAATCGTGTAATATTATTATACTTTCATATATCACCGTTGCAACACCGTCTGCCTGCCGTCAGGACCAACTGGGGTAAACAACGGTTTTGTTATCAAATTGTTAGGGACTGGAACTCTCTGCCAGTAGATATAAGAAACAGCACAACTATCGCTACTTTTAAGTCAACTTTTTTCCACCATCAACTGAGTCCTCTAACCTGCTAGGCCATGTATATATTATTCATTTACCTGTATACTTGTTTCGTTTAGGTAATTCTGTTTTAGGACATGTAACTTTAAAGCCATATTTATTCATTATTGTTTTTTTTTCCTAACGTAATTATATTTTTAGGACCCCTTTGAAAATTATGTTAATGAAAGGGCTTCCTAATGAAACGTTAGTTAATAATAATAGTAATAATAATAATAATAATAATAATATCATATATTAGTCACGGCAAGATTTGTAGGTGTTGAATGGGCTGAGTTTTGTTTTGAAAAGAACAGTTGCTGCTTGACTTTTTTTTTTAAACAAATGCGCCGATTTCGTAACAACTCTAAGTTAAGCCGTGATTTAGTCCCCTAGTACTTTTTGTAAAACGTAGTCGAAAAGTAGTGGTTACCCAAAGTGAATGAATGGTCTCAAAGAAGAAACCTTGGGAGGAAATAAAATATGTTTCATAAAAATTCTGAATAAAATACCCCACATTTTCAAGCCGTTCAACAGTATTATTTCAAAATTTACACTTGCTAGGCCAGCCAATCAAGAAAAAAACACGCTGATTTCGCAACAACTTCAAAACTCCTACGAGAGGTAGATCTGGAGGACTTGATTGCCACCAGTCATTATTATGACTAAGGACCTGGTCCCTGACCACCTTGCGCCCTATATCCTTAAAGGAGTTTGCGCAGTAACGATTTTAAAAGATTTAGAACTCTAAATTAAGATTTAGTTTTCTAGTTCGCTTTTTTTTTTTTTTTTGGTAAAACGTAGTCGAAAAATCGTGGTTACTAATAGTAAGTGAATGGTTTCATGAAGTAACGTCACCGAGTGGAGTACCTAAAATAAGTTTGATAAAAAGAAAAAAAGAGTTCTGACAAATGAAAAGTCCGAGTAAACAACCGAATTACTAGCCGTTCAACAATATTATTTGAAAAGGTACGCATGCATCATGGCCAGCCAATCAAGAGAAAAACACTTGAGTCTATCTCTTGAAGTTTTACTCTAAAATGTTTCTTTTACAACATTTAAATAATCTATAGCACATACTTCAGGTTCATTTCCTGTGTTTGGTTACCAAAAAATTCGCCTACCATGATGTCATCTCTCACGTGCATTGAACGCGTTTGAAGAAGAGCCATTACATTTTACGCTGTGTGAGCTTGATTTGTACTGACGAATACAGGTTTATACACTTACATATCCCTTTATCCTTCTTAACTGAATACCTGGACCTGCTATTCCTTGATCTATGTCTTATAGGTGAGATCTTACAGAGTCTTACAGAGTATTTTCGAATTTTCCTCCTTCTCTATCTATTCTAGAACCCGAAAGGTTAAGGCATTCCAAACCTGGGGTTCAGCATTAGGGGTATTCTCCGAGCGTCGACTCAAAGAAAATGCCCCTGATAATTTTGAAAGTTTACCACTGAAAATGATATTTTTACATTTTTGAGCAAACAAATAACCCGTGAGGTGTCAGTGCTCCTAATATAAATGTTTCAAAATCCCTTGAGTGATTGTGATTGGCAAACAAATTGAAATGAGGACGTAAGTCTTGATCTCTAGTCTTCCCGTTTGTGGCTAGATTAGTGATTTTGTCAGCAGATGAAAATAGCGTTAATCCTCTCTATTCCGGGTTTTTTTTTTGATCCCTTGCAGCTCGGAAGAGGACACATTGTGTCAGTAAAAGTGCTCTTCTCCTTAATTTGCTTTTTATAAAATTTTATAGCACCAAAATTAATACTTAAAAAAGTGAACCTAATATAGCTCGGGCAATGCAAATGTCAAACATAATGTAATAAAGCTAGTTTTAACAGTTCGAATAAAGTAAATTAAGTTTGCTATATGTCAAAAACTAGAGATGAATCTTTCTGTCAATTATAATTCACAAAAACACTTCAAAATTGAAAACTTAACTTTAAGTCTTACTGTAATCTGTGCAGCTGTTTTTGATTGTCCTCAATGAAGTTTTCAACTCCAAAATTCCTTTTATGTTGTTCAAGCGCATGAGAACAAGAATGGTGACTTTTAAAATAAGTTGATTACATGTTGTACCAACAATGACTGTATGCATTTAGTTTCCTTCCATTTCTTTTGATTTCTTTCTTTTTTTTTCTTTTGATTTCTTTTCTTTTCTTTTATTTCTTCTTTATTTCTTTTTTTTTTGTGGGGGGAGGGAGTGGG
>JANSTQ010081994.1:0-10670 GCA_026167885.1 Bergia puertoricense | reverse complement strand
TCGTGAAATGCATGAAAAAGAATTGTATTAAGTATGCCTATATATGGCATATGTCTTATTTAAACCTTGGTTTTGTAAAAACATTTAAACTGAACAGGGTAAACCGGTGTCTTTCATGCCCTCGCAGCTTGCAGCTAACTCCGTTGCCTTGTTAACCAGGTGTGCAACAGCAGGTATTTATTTCTTGTACATTTTAAAATCAATTATATGTTCAGGTGACACAAATTTACTCTTTGTTTAAGCCTGACAAGAGTCGACAGATTTTTTTTTCTAGTAGATAAAACGAAGGTTTGCTAACGAATCAAGACTGACTTTTTCTTGAGTACGAATAGTTATGTTCCACAAACTGAACAACTTTGTACTCAGCTGTGAAGCATGTCACCTTCCTCGCTGTTTCTTACGAAAACTATTAAGTTTGTTTTACTTTCAATTGTAATGAAAGGTGCTCTGTTGTTATTTATCGCGTTACCTTGTTTAATAATGATACAAGTTTGTCGCAACATTGAAGATATTTCCGTTTCCTTAGTAACCAGGCATGCATCATCAGTAGTATGTTTCTTGTCCATACAGTAATTCTACGGTTATGAAACTGAATGGTATGTCACCAGTCTTTGGTGTTTATAAGAATATGAAAAGTTACCGAAACGTCAAGTTTGGTGTACTCATCTTTAGTGACTGACGAATTACGAATGAATTATAGAGTGGTGTGTGCAGTAATGTTAAAGACCATCAGTTCTCCACGAATATCTCCGATGACCATCTGTGCGAATGGAATCACGTGACTTCACTCTTGCACTGTCTTCTATAAAATGTGTCAACTGAAAGCTGTGTATGAAGACCGTTTGAGGTTGCAATGTGTTGATATGTATACAGGGACTTATGGAATGTTATTCCCCAATTTTTAGAACGTTGTGTGATATTGACACGCATGTATGTCATACCCTCACAACTATATCCGTTGCCTTGGTAACCAGACTTGCAGTTGCAGTAGTACCTTCCCCGTGTGTTGATACATTCTGCGTTAACGTCACATAGGTTAAATTGCGATCTTTGGCATTCATCAAAGTCTGACAAGAGGCGAAAAAATCTTGCTCAAACAATTGAAACCTCTCCTATTATATATTCACGAATGAATCTTGCATTATTATTGGGTAGCCAGACGAAGCCCTGCAGGTGTTATGCCGGATTTTGAAGGAGGATAATGCATCCTCTTTCTCAGTGCAAAACTGGCGACATGTCTTAGAAATTTTGAAATATAATGGTGTCATATGAACTAAACGACAATATTATACATAACAATAGAAAAAGTATACCTTAGTCAGTTTCATATGCAGTATGATTGAATATTGGTACGAGTCTTGCAGTATTTTGACAAGCCCAAAGAGCTTTATCCACTGTAATACAATACATTACAACAAGATACACTTCTTGCTACAATACATTACAATACAATACAAAATGATAAATTCGCAGCTAAACATAACGTCAGATATAATCTTTATTCTAAATAACATAAATGGCACCTACCATCACATCTCTGTCCATCACCCTGGTATCCTGCGTTACAAACACATCGCCCATTTGTACACTTTGCGTTACTGTCACAGACTATGCCGTTGCACGTTCCATCCGCTGCAAAGAAAAACACAACAGTTGTATGATTTAGTCTTGAACGGGTTCATAAAATGTAAAATTAACCTATCTGAGCAGTGGTGAATGCTGCCTTTCGAGGTTCTCAATGGCCAAAACATGGAGAAATGGCTCAGTCTCGGAGAGCGGATATTAGAAAATGTTCGGTTCCCAACTCTCTGAATTCACAACAAAATATTTTCTTGCTGTTTCATCGAAGGTGCCACTTGTTGTGTCATGCTTTAAGTATCACCCAATCATAATTCATATAAAAATAAACAAGCAGCGCTTTACATGTCCATTTGTCATTCAGTAATTTGGTATACAGATGATGTTATTTCGACATCAAACAGATAAAATCAAATGATTTATACAATTTGTGATATACAAATCGCTCCAGGCTCAGATTGAGTAAGGAGTTGCGCTTCGAAAACGTCCTCTGTTTTCTGTTGTTACTTAATTCTGGGACTAAAAGAAACCCATCAGTGATTTAAGACAACCTATTCTAGTTATTGTTAGTTATAAGTAACTTCTTCTGATTAGTTAAAAATAGACAGAAGATGCAAATTTGGACAAAATGCAAAGTTAAATAGAACAAAAAGTTAATGCAACTTGCACTAATGCAAGCAAGTTAAAAATGCGTTCATCCATTTACCCTTAATGTGGCAATCACACTTCTTAACAACAACAACCGCCAAAGCAGAAACGGTTGAGAAAGGCCCAACCTTTGACTTAATCTTGTGTAGTAGAAACTAGGAGAGGGATGCATTGTGTAACAAGCACAGCGATGGAAAAGTACAGCTAGCTAAAAATCGCACCCTTGTTTACTCGATCCAGTCGTTTAACTATCCCTTTTTTATATAACATACACAATATATATACGTTTTAACCAGCACATGTATAGGTAAGAAGAAAATACTTCGTAAAAATCGTTCATCTTACAAACACATATCCGCCCATCGCCGGTGAATCCTCTCCGACATCGACACTGGTAACCACCGAGTGAATTGGCGCAGTCAGCGTTGGGGTCACATGACCTTGGTGATGAAGCACACTCGTCAATATCTGAAAGAAAAAGGAAGTATTCATCGTTTTCTAATCGTTTGGAAACGTTTTCGATGGTGGGAATCCAAGCAATTTTTAATTTGTTCCATTCTTAAGATTGCCCCGTGGATTCTGAAAATATTTGCTATCAAGTCAGCTTTCTTGGCTTTTTTTATATATGTCCGCCATTTCGTCTAAAATAGACACCGTTACTCTATCAGTAATTCATTATTTTCTTCCTACTCCTGGGTCACCCTGCACTTCAAACCAATTTTCATTTGAGATTGAAGATATTGTCGATCAAATATGGTTTATGTTACAAGCGTCCTGCAAAGCAAAAGGAGAGTTGCCTATACTCAAGAATTTTAACCTTGGCAACGCCACTGACAGCAGTCTTGCCGTTAAATGTTTATAGTAAAAATATTATACGCCGGAAAACAATAAACAAAACTACGTTAGCAATCAAAATTAATTACTTGCTATGAGGAAAATCTTATCCTGTGTTTCTTGGAAAACATTTTCAACTAGATTATTCTTTAAATTCTTTCAATGCAATTTCATTAATGTTATAAAAGAACCTTCGATGAAAAATGCCCCGGCTACCAAATCAGTTTGTTTATGAAAATGGCCTGTGGATAGAAAGGCACAGACTAAGTAAAAACCGCAGTATTTTTTCTTACCATTACATGTCACTCCGTTTCCTTGGTAACCAGTATTACATACACAACGTCCCTGGTCGCATTTTGCGTTGCTGTCACACCGAACTCCGTTGCACGAGCCGTCCGCTGAAGATGAAGACACTTCAGATTTGGTCATAAGCAATGCTGGGTTTTCTAGTTTCGCTAGATATACTTGTACATTTTAAGAAAGTAGCGCTCTTTTAAGCAGAAATGACTTTTCACTGAAAAAAAGGTTAAAACTTCTATTTTTGCACCAGGTTCAATAAATACTGTTTTAACAAAGAAGCAACTGTTTTAGAGAATTCAGTGAGGAATGATCTTCCTCCGGGCTCGTAAACCTGTCAGATATCGACTCATGGATCTGGATTTGGACTCGTAGCCCAGTTGCTAAAGACCATCTGTGAAAGCACGGGGAAAAAACCTGTGACGTTATGGCTGCACAAATCACCAGGCGAGATGATACAAAATAAACAATTTCGAACAAGCACGAAAACAGCTTCACAGGGCGAAACAGCATATTGCTCACAGACTGAAATATTTATAGCGAAAGATGTTTGTAAAACAAAGTAAAACAAACCAATTGATTTGATCTGTTTGCACAGATTTCAAAGACGAAAAACAAAGCGACAAACGAGGGAAAAGGAGGATAAAAATGGAGGTGTGACTGACATACAAAAAACAAAAAGTTGTTAGGAAGATACACAATCTTACAAACACATCTCCGGCCATCACCAGTGAATCCTCTGCGACATCGACACTGATAACTACCCAACGTGTTGGCGCAGTCGGCATTAGGGTCACATAACCGACTCCCTGGGGCGCACTCATCAATATCTGTAACACAAATAAGTGTTCATAATTTCTGTTGAACTGGACTTGAAAAGTTCTAATTTATTAAGTTTTAATTTAAGCGTCTGGGAAGGGCAAGTTACACAGGATTTATAATCGTCATTCCCATGTTTACGTTAACTTTTTATGGTTGTTATTTTGTTCCTCGCTCAACGCTTTTGTTTTACTATAAAACAAAAGCTACTACTTTTTTTACCTTTAATACATTCTATGCTTGAAAAAATTATAATATCTTCAGTGAAATCTCTTCGAGGTTTTACACTGACGTTGAAATCGACTGAAAGTTTAATATTGCTAACTAAAGAATAGTTAAATAGATAAAAAAAAAAGTTGTTGGATTTCCTATTTGACTGAGCGTTGTTCAAGGAGGTCAAGTCAAAATCAGCTTGTTTAGAAAAACAGTGGAACCCAATCTTCTCTATGGATCTGAAACCTGGACTTTGAAATAACGCTTAACATATCCCGATATGATATTAAGGAACACTGTAATCGATAGGAGCGATTTACCTACTGTGATAAGGGACCATGACCGCTGGCGTGATGTCGTACTTGGAGTCTCGCCCTAGAGCGAGTGATTGATTGATTGATTGATTGTTCACGGAGGCTAATTAAAAACTATTTTTACGGTAGTTTTTCTTACCATTACATCTGAGTCCGTTTCCTTGGTAACCAGCATTACACAGGCAGCGTCCACGATCACACCTTGCGTTACGATCACAACGCTGACCATTACACGAGCTGTCCGCTGACAATTAAAAACACTCATTAAATCTAAAATAAAAGCTTTGTCTTTTTCATGTGTCAGAAAAGCTTGATTCGCTAGATACCAGTATTTTGAGATAAATTTGAACAAGTATAGATTAATGGTATCAAAAAGTGCCCTAGAATGACATAAACTCCATTTTTATTTCACAAATGTATACGACACCTCAAGATTTATGAAATAAAATGGGAATTAGAACAGCCTACAAGGCTAACAGGGGGTTTACGATCTTCTTATCAACTTTGATAACAACAATCATATTTTATTTAAAACATGCTACCACGGTATACGTAGTATGTGTTTATCGGTAAGTCCGCCATTTTGGCTACCATTTTGGATTTTCTGGGTTTTTTTTTACATTTTTGTCTCTCTTTGCCAAGCAAAATTACAATATCAAAGAAAAAGAAATAAAATATCAAATTGAGAACTTCTTTATATTGAACTTTCGATTTTCTGAAAGCAAAACCTAACAGGAGAAATACTTTTCAAAAATTATGCAAAATGACCTCATTTAAAGACCAATACCAATAAATATCTCTTACATCTAGGTACAGATATTATTTCTTTGCTATAGAGACAAAACCTTTATGCCCGAATACTACTACTAATAATAATAATTACTAATAAGTTACTAATAAAGTCCTAACAAACAGGGTTCTAAACCTACGTTTACAATCAATTCCGTCTCCCTGAAATCCGGGTCGGCAGCGACAAAGATATGAGCCCTCGGTGTTGAGACATTCACCATTAGTTGGATGGCAGCGGTTTTTAAACGGTTGACATTCATTTACATCTACAATAATATGAACAAGCGTTACTATGGTAACACTAACACGTTAAGACTCGTCTCAAACTGATGTTTTAGTAAACACTATTGAAAAGTTCAATACATTGTAATGACGTGGTTTTAATTAATATGCAGCTAGTCAGTAGACTCTCCCTATATCGAGATCGTTTATTATTTTACTAACGATCCACTTGCTATGTCGACCTGAAGTCCGTTTAGTGCAAATATACGTTCTTCTTCTTGTTGTCGTTTCCTTGCGGCAAGCCCGCTTAGAGGCTTATGCATTTGGTACGAATGCAGCTCAGACAATTTCTTCTGAAATTCTTAAAACCAGCTTACAGTTTATTTTTCTTTCGTTTGTCATCCATTCGTTTTCATCGTGTTTCAAGAGTTTTTAGTTTTAAGAGCAACTTTATTTCACTTTAGATAAAGCCCTTATTAACACTGATGGTTAAAATGTATCTGGGCAGGACAGTAAGAAGTTACGAACTGATTATCGTGTTTACTTGCTGAGCATTGAACCACCTTTCTTACCGAAACATTTCTGGCCGTTTCCTTGATACCCAACGTTACAAAGGCAGCGTCCTAGATCACATCTTGCGTTGCGATCACACCGCTTACCGTTACACGATCCAGATGCTGAGAATTAAAAAAACGCATTAAGTTTGACACATTTCTGATCGTATAAACTGATTCATTTCAGACGAAGATTTATACTTCACTGAGACAAAGTTGACAAAGTTTGGTCAGTGTAAGATACTGCTGTCAAAGGAACACTAAAATCAGAAAAAATGTTTACCTAAATGTCAAACTTCACAAATTTGATATCGTCAGAGGTAGTAGATTACTTTTCTTGGATAGAGAGGGGGGAGGGGGAAAGGGGGAGGGAGGGATGCACGATTGATCAGACGAAAAGAAAACTAAAACCTCGAAACCTTAAAGAAGCCGACAGTTGACCGACAAAAGCAATTGCACCGAATTCATGCTTCTATTTCAACACTTCGCAACCAATTTTCTCTGTCCCTAATAAAACATACCGAATAAAGTCCATATTATTTTTAACAGTACAACCAAATATAAAACCAATAGGTATATTTTCGGAGGCGAAACCTGGCTTTGTGCTTGGGTTCGATTCATTGTTGGTAATAACTTGTTTTTTTGAGATATGGGAATGCAATATTTTGAGATGTTTCGATACAAAGAATAAAAGTTGGTATTTATACGGCCAGTGTACTTACGGTTACAGTCAACTCCATCTCCCTGGAATCCGGGGCGGCAGCGACAAAGATATGAGCCCACAGTGTTGAGGCATTCACCATTAGTTGGATGGCAGCGGTTTTTGAACGGTTGACATTCATTTACATCTATAGGCATAGAGACAAATGTTCATAGGAACTTTGAGGGTGAAATGACAAACAAACTCGACCAAAATGTAAAAACATGCTAAGGCCAAAACTCCGTATTAGACTAAACTAGCAAAGCTTCTGTATACATTTGTTTTTGATCTGGAAAGAAGCATTTAGACACACACATGCAATGACGGCTCATCGCATGTGGATTTAGTTATCTTGCCTAAAAACTTAACAATATTAACATTATTTATAATACTAGTAATGATAATAATAATAACAATAATAATTCTTGAAAAATGTACATTTTTTAAAAACCTGTCAATGCTCGTTAAAGGAAGAAAACTGCAAAATTTGCAAGAAAATAAAGTTGCAAAATGGTAAATAAATTTTAGAAAACTACCCTAAAGAAAATGACCAAAAAAACTAAGGACCAAAAGAATTTATTAACTAACATAAGTGATTAACAATTAACTAACAAGTAACTAACTAACAATGAGCTCGACTAAAAAAATTGAACCTCTATAGTTATTTTGCTTGTTCATAGAATATGTTGTTGCAACAACAATATTATTTTACTTACCATGAAGTAGCATTAAATAAATAAAATATTAAAGAAAGGTAACTGAAACAGATATTGGTGCTGGCACCATCAATCTAACAAACTTATATCGTCACGAATAGTTTCGGAAAACTGACTTGAAATTGAAGGACTCTGCGTGTCAGTGCTAATGGCTGACATGATTTTTTCGTTCCAAATGTTGGCGTGTATGTGTACTTTTCATTTCAGCAATAACTAGTTGATATGGATAGTAATGCCCCAGCTACAATCTCTGTTTTGGAAGCGGTAAATCCCTTCTAACACAGCACAATAGTTATATTATAGATTTTGTTTGCTTGAATGTGCTGGTTTTCTTTGTCCCTGCCATACACTGATAGTGTGTGCATCGACAAGTGTAGCCTTTTGGGTTATTTAGGGCATCTTGTACCAAATTGCGTCATAATATCTCTTATTTTTTGTTTTAAGCAAAATAGATATATTTTGCAATTATTAATTTGGCTGGTACAAATAAAGATTGATTGATTGACTGATTGATTGATTGATTGATTGATTGATTGATTGATTGATTGATTGAGGGCCAAGCGATAAGCATCGTACAGCCCAACTGTACAACGCAATCCTATAATGTTCATAACTTCCTATAACACCCTATGGAATATCTCCAAAGACAAACAAATGAATGAATGCGAGTAACAACAGTCACATCCACACCAACCCTACCCGACCCAAGCAGTTTTAAGCATGCACAACTACTTTTCTTACCGAAACACCTCTCGCCATTTCCTTGGAAACCAGCATTACACACACAGCTTCCCAGGTTGCATCTTGCTTTACTGTCACACCGAACGCCACCGCAAGTTCCGTCCGCTAGCATCAAGAACAAGACAGAAATGGAGTCAGAAGTTAATATTTTTACAAGCGAAAAAAACTATTATTAACCTCTTTTTATGATTAAAAAAATAAAATTAGCAACACGAGTAACGAATAAGCTATCGATAAGAAAAAAAAGAAAATCAAAATTAGTGAAAGTTTTAGAGCTACAGTACCAACGTAGTTTTAAATCAAACTGTGCTATCAAAGACTTCGCTACTTGCAATTACCTTTAATTCGGCACAAAAAATATGCAGGATTATCAACGATCAACAGATTTTGCGGCAATAGCAGTCTATCCTAGTATTATAGTTACAGTAACAGAAACTTCTTAAATGATATGATCTCATCAACGTACAGATGCATCGTACTCCGTCACCAGTGAAACCTCTCTTGCAGCGGCACAGATAACTACCCACGACGTTGATACAGACCGCATTGGGGTCACATGGCTTACGTCCTGCCGTACATTCGTTGATATCTGCACGGTGAAAAAGGGCGTGTGGAGTGCAGTTAGTTGGATTATTTTTAAAGAGTAAAATTCCAGTTATAGACATTTCCGGAAAAGAGTGGATATTTATTGTTGGTGTTGTTTTCAATGTCCAAGGCGATGGCATTGCGAATAGAACCATCGACGGACTAGCCTGCGTTACCAGGGACCGCGGAGGGCTTTAGCCCCCCCACTTTTTCACTCGGATTTCTTTAAAATAAAAAGACAGCTTTGCCTTCTAGCTCAAAGCATAACAACAATATCCTATTCCACAGTAATCTGCGAAAAAAGTTATAATATAACATTTTTATAAAATGAAGCTCTGATTGAGAATGAGTAAAGTTACGGTCAAGATGTCCGGTTTATAATTTATGGCACGCTCTGATATTTCTGTTTGCGTTCTTGTTAACAAGTATTGTATGAAACTATGCAGATGTTTTAAAAGCCTTTTCATTATAACTTCCGTAGTTCATTCACGAATAAAGAACGTCTTTCATAACTGTGTATGCATTTCCTTCCTGCAAAATAAACTGACAGGTAACTGTATACTTTCCCTTTTGCACTTTCTCAAATTGTATCTAAACGAGTGCAGTGACAGTTTCCAGTGTTCGCACGGGAGGATCATCTGTGTTAGGCTTAAGTATTTTGGTGCATTTCTAGCGATTTCAGCAACGCGAATTTCAAAAATTTCCCGGGGAAGCATGCCATGCCATGATCATCTCTTGAGTGTTTGCATTACACACATACAACCGACGGATCAGTATTTTGCGTTACACGAGTACCCTGCGTTACATACCGAGAACTGACACGTGTTTTGCGTTACACTTACCGTTAGCAGCACGATCATCTCCTCGGTGTATTGCTTCATACACGCAAAACTAATGAATGTTTTGCGTTTCAATTACTGTTACAAATATGACCGTCTCCTGAACATCCTGTGTTACACACGCATCGTTGTATGACGCATTATGCGTTATTACGACGTCGAACACTACAACAAGTACCATCTCGATACCCTGAAAAATATTCTAGCTAATCTATATCAGAATAGAAATAGAACCAGTAACGGAACTGTTGCGTTACACTTACCGTTACAAGTACGGCCATCTCCTGAGTAGCCTTCGTTGCACAGGCATCGTCGTCGAACGCACTTTGCGTCACTATGACATCGAACACCATTACAAGTGTCATCTCCTGAAATGATCAACATTGTTAGCATGTTCAATGCTGTGTTAGCAGGTTTTCGAATTTATAGTTTGACGAGTTTTAAGAAGGCAGACACCATATTCACTTACGGACGCATGTTCGCCCATTGCCAGAGTAACCACGCCTGCAACGGCACTCAAAGCTTCCCAAGGTGTTCATGCAGTCCCCATTCGGGTCACATGTACTCAAGTCTGGCGCACACTCATCCACGTCTGAAGGATAAGGTAAATTAAAAGTTAGCCGTTGATATCACGAGTTCCTGATTTAGGAAACACAGGACAAAATTTCATGACAAAATGTCATTTTGCATAAATTGAATATCACATAGAACATAAACTAAAGTTTTATATATCGAAAATTCCAAATTAAGTAATGGTCCGTGTAAGAACTGTAGTAAAACCAGCAGGTCGCCGGCAGAGTAAACACCAAGCTCCCCTGTTT
>JANSTQ010081883.1:0-14668 GCA_026167885.1 Bergia puertoricense | reverse complement strand
CCCCCCTCCCTCCCCTCCCCAGTCTGAATAGGGTTAACACGATAACAATTACAGACAGAAGAGGACACCAAGTCTTATTACCGAATTGATATAAAAATAGCAATTTCCAAACTAAGGTTAAAGTCAAGCCAGGTAACATCAAATACTCGGAACTGTTTAACTTATGGAGATTGTTGACAATGGCCATGCGAATTCATAAGAAAAATACAATTTATTAGGATAAACTGAACTGTTGAAATTGTACAGGCCACTATTCTGTTGTTTTTCAAAGGGTTGAGGCAGTCCCATTGGATACAAAAACATATTATAGTTTGATACGATGAACTGCTGTTGTAGTTTGTCAGAGAGCCAGGAACTCAGGTTGTGAATGGTTCATTCAACTGTCCAATTACAGTGTCTGATTAACGATTCCGCTGGCAGAAAAATGAATAAAAGAGTGTTAAATGAGCCAGTCAGATTTGAGGAAAATTTTAATTTTTATAATAAAGATTGCTATATTTACCCTTTTGCAGGCCAACAAAAAATGGATAAACAACTTGAAGAAACTGAAAACAGCAGTCAGATTCAGGAAACAAACATTATTACCAACTCTCAGAGTTTAGTAGAAGTAACGACCCATCAAGTGATAACAACAACGATTGAAGAGAATGGATCTGCTGCTAGTCAGGGTAACAGCTCGGAAATGATCACAATCGGACAGTTGAGTGATAGCGCTAGCCAAGTTAATACCTGGAAAACGACTACCGTAAGCGAAGCGACAATTGATGGTAAACAGGAAATTGTAGCTCTTGCTCAGCACAGAAACACTTCGGAAATGACTAACGTTAGCGGAATTATAATTGAAGGAAAACAGGGAATTGCGTCTTTCACTGGGCCAGGAAACGCATGGGAAATAACTACGGTTGGCGGAATTACAACCGGTAGCAACCAGGAAACTGCATCAGTTTCTGCGCAGGGAAACGCTTGGGAAATGACTACCGTTGGCGAAATTACAACTGGTAGCAACCAAGAAACTGCGTCTGTCGTTGAACAGGGAAACGCGTGGGAAATTACTACTGTTGGCGGAATTACAACTGGTAACAACCAAGAAACTGCGTCTGTCGTTGAACAGGGAAACGCGTGGGAAATTACTACTGTTGGCGGAATTACAACCGTTAACAAACAAGAAATTGCATCTGTCTCTGCGCAGGGCAACACTTGGCAATTAACTACAGTTGATGGAATTACAACTGGTAGCAGCCAAGAAACTGCATCTGTCATTGAACAGGGAAACGCGTGGGAAATGACTACCGTTGGTGGAATTACAACTGGTAGCAACCAAGAAATTGCATCTGTCTCTGCGCAGGGCAACACTTGGCAATTAACTACCGTTGATGGAATTACAACTGGTAGCAACCAAGAAACTGCATCTGTCATTGAACAGGGAAACGCGTGGGAAATGACTACCGTTGGCGAAATTACAACTGGTAGCAACCAAGGAACTGCATCTGTCATTGAACAGGGAAACGCGTGGGAAATGACTACCGTTGGCGGAATTACAGCTGGTAGCAATCAAGGAACTGCATCTGTCATTGAACAGGGAAACACGTGGGAAATGACTACCGTTGGCGGAATTACAACTGGTAGCAATGAGGGCAACTCGTGGGCAATAAAGACTGCTGGAGAAGTAGGATCCGTTACTGATCAGGCAAATAATTGGGAAATGACAGCCGTTGGTAAAATTGAAACTGGTTCTAAACAAAGCAATACATGGGAGATAGAAACAGTAGGTTTGACTGATCCAAAGTCTCAAGTTACTTATGAACAATTGGAAATAGCTAAAATTGATGTGGAGTCTCAGTGTGATTTACTAAGCCTAAGATCAGTTGAAGAGTTAACAACTAAAGTACAAACAATGGAACAAAATATTTCTACATTGGAAGAAGACAAAAAGAGCATTATGGATGCCTATCAGGCGATGGCTGCAGATTACGAAGTTTCCACGACAACATTAACACAAGAATATGAGACAAAAATTGGCCAATACCAATGTGAAAGCAAAACATTACAGGAGCGAATAAACATCTTGGAAGAAGAAAATAAATCTTTGACGACGTTGTCTCAGAAAGAGAAAGCAGATAACGAACTAAAGTATACAAAAATGGTACAAGAATATGAAGAGAAGCTGACTCAAATGGGAAGTGATAAAAGGAAATGTGAAGAAAAGATACGATTTTTGGAAGATGAGAATGCACGATTGGCGGATCAGCATGATAAAGCAGTGTTTGAGTGCGAAGTTTCTCACGTAAAGGCTACCGAGGAGTACAAGATTACAATAGCAGAATTACAAGTTAAAATTACTCAACTTGAAACTATGGTACAAACACATGTAGACAAAAATAAAGAGATCATGAAAATATATGAAAGAACAGTTGCAGATTATGAAAATTTGCACAGTAATACTGTCGAGGAATACAAAGTAAAATTGGAGGAGATAAAAATTGTAACCGAGAAAACGGAAAAAAAGTATAGTGAAGCCTTGGAAACTATTGAACAACTGAAATTGCAGTGCAAAACTACTGAAGAAAAACACCAACAATTCATGCAAGAAACCACGGAAATATTGGAAGAAAAGCATGAAAATGAAGAGAACGAAATGGAACAAGAATTCAAATTAACAAAGGACAAGTTAATAACTAGCCATCAACAGCAAATTATAGAGTATGAAAAGAAAATAAAAGAGCTTGAAGATCAGATTAAAAGACAGAGTGAAGAAAATGAAGAAAATATTAAAGTAATAATCAAGGAAATTAAAGATCGTCATGAAACAGAGCAAAAAGAACAAAATGAGAAACATTTCACTGAAACAAACGAGCTCATAGAAAAAAGCAGACATTCAGTGAGAGAATATGAAACAAGGATCACCGATATGCAACAGAAATATGAATCGCAATTAAGCCAATTACAATTAGACATCAGCAGATTACAAACTTTATTTGACAATGCTGACAAGATAAACAAGGAGTTTAAGTCAAAGGAAGAAGCTATCGAACGACAGCATCAACAGGATATGGAAGACTTGAAAAAGAAAATGATTGAGAAGTATGGAAAAGAGGAAGATAGGTTGGAAGAGGAATTTGACTCTGAAAAAACGCGACTGGTAGAAGAAATGAAACAAATGGTCGAAGAACACAACAAAGAAACCAGAAAATTGAAAGAAAAACTTCAAAAGTTGCAACAGGAAAATGAATCAAATGAGATAGAGTATGAAGCAGCTACCAAGAAGCAAAAAAACGACCTGAAAGAACGTTATACTAAGGAGATGAAGGAACTTGAAGATAGCTGTGCGCAAACTCAGAGTGGAATTGAAGAAGAACATAGAAAGGTTGTTTCTGATTTTGAGTTGAGTATCACGGAATTACGTCAAAATTACGAATCTCAAATTACTGAGCTGAAAATTGAAATCAGGAAACTGGAAGTCAAATGCAGCAGCTCCGAAAAGATTGCTGAAGAACTGAAAGAAATGTGTGATAACCTAAAAGAAACGCACAGCAATGAATTGGAAAACCTAAAGAAACAAATGGAAGTCCAATATCAGAATAAAGAAAGCAAGTTGAAGGAGGACTTTGCGTGGGAGAAAATGAAACAAGAAGAGGAAAATAATGAAGACAATAAAGAATACAACAATAAAATTACAAATTTAAAGCAAACTATTATCGAGCTTCAAAAAGAGTTATCCTTAAACGAGAACAACTACGAAAATGCATTAAAAGAGTTAAAAGAGAAGAACTTTAAGGACATGAATGAAATTGAAAATCATTTTGCAAGTGACAGAAAAAACATTATTGAAGAACACAGGAAAGTTGTATTAGAATACGAAACCAGGTTCACAAATGCTAGTATGAGATATGAATCACAAGTTGCTCAACTTGATTTGGAAAACAGAAAGCTGAAAGAAGAGAGAGATAATTTTGTTAAACTAACAGAGACGTTGCAAGAGAAAAGCAAAGAGACAGAGAAACAATATAAAGGGGACATTGAAAGGTTAAAAAAAGAATTGGAAGATAGATTCAAAAAAGAACAGGAAGACATCGATACCGAATTTCAAAGGATGAAAAGGGCTCTCAGCGAAAAACATGCCAAAGATGTTGAAGAATTTGAAAACAGGATTACACGACTTCAAAATGAGAACAAGGAAAGAATTACTGAACTCGAACTAAGAAATGAAAGGAACCAGCAAATGTATAAAAATGACATTGAAACTTTAACGATTAATATAACATCAAAGGAACAGCGATACAAGGAGACAATTGAAAATCTTAACGCAGAGATTCAAGAGCAACGAAATCGATTTATTGTTGAAAAGCAGCATATAGAAAACGGATATGCCAAAGAGAAAGAAGCCTTATCGAGAGAACACGAAAGAATAAAAGAAGAGTGCAAAGTTAAAGTTGCTATGGTTCACAGCGAATATGAGAGGAAAATTTCTGAAATAAGGGAAGAAAGGACAATTGAAGAAAATAACCTTAAGAGAAAAATATCAGAACTGCGTCTTCTAATAGATACCACTGAAGAACAGTTTGAGCAAAATATGAAAGAGTTTAAAACCAAGTCAAAAGAAAGATATGACAAGGAGAAAAAAGAAGTGTCTGAAGAATTCTACACAGAAATAGAATCCCTTAACAAAAAGCACAAAGTCTTAATTGCAGAGTACGAAAGCAATATCGGAGAAGTAAAGGAAGAATACAGAGAAAAGATAGATAAATTGAAGACTCAAAATGAACAACTGAAACAGGAACGTGAAAAGAAAGTAAATGATTTTCAGAAAAGATATGAAGACGTTGAAGAGCAAAACATTATCTTGATAAAAAAGAACAAGAAGATTGCTGAAGAACATCAAGCATTGATCCACAATTTGCAGCAAGAGCATGAAGCAAAGCTCGCTGATATTGTATCTGAAAGGGATAGGATGAAGGTAAAATACAGGAGACTCTGTGAAGAAGACGAAGAAGAAGATGCGGAGTATGAAGACAAGATTAGTGAGCTGGAACAGCAAATCAAACACAATGAGAGGCTCATTGATGAAAACAACAAGGAATACAAACTTAAAATTACCAATTTGGAACAAACCAAAATCAAGCTGGAAGAAGAATGCTCTAAAAAATCAACGCTTACACATCAACTGCAAAATGAGGTAATGATGCTCAAGGAAAGATTGAAGAATGAAAATGAGGAACTAAACCAAACAATTCAAGAACAGAAGTCAAGGATAAAGGAAATCCAACATAACTTTCAGAAAGTAACTGAAGCACATCAAGAAGAAATAAGAAAACTTAAGACTGAATGTGAAGAAAAACATTTTCAAGAAAGACGGCTTTTAGAAGTGGAGTATAACAAAGAACTTGAAAAACTCCGACAAGTTATTGACGACGAGTTAAGCCAAAAAGTTAAACTCAGCCGAAACATCGAGGAAATGCTACAAGAAATTTTAGAATTAAAGCTGAAGAGAAGAAAACTTGAAGAGCATCACTCAGTAGAAGTGGCTGAGTTAAATAGGAAATTCCAAAAAGAAGTTGTGGAATTACGAAACAGCTATACAGAAGAAAGTAACCACTTACACAAGTATTTGGAGGAAGAGAAAAATACGTGCAAAAGGTTGGAAAAAGAAAAGAATGAGCTACAGGAAAAGCTTTCTTCAATATCTAATCAACAGCAAGACACTGGAGAAATATTGAGATTAAAACTTCAGACCGCTTTAGCAGAGGAGAGACAAAAAAGAGAGCTTTCAGAACAAGAAAATATGAAACTCTTGTACGAAGTCAAAACATTACTATTGAAAGCAAATGAAAAGTGTCAAGATTGCAAAACTCTTTCGAATCAACTTCAAAAATTGATCGAGAAGCTTGAAAATATGAAAAAGGAGAGCGACGAAAAAGCTGACAATCTAAAAGACCTAAACACTAATTTGAAAGCTGACTTGGCTCAAATGACTTCCAAAAACAGAGACTTGGAGATACACCATGACAAACTGAAACAACAGATTGAAGAGTGGATGGCAAAAAATGCTGAACTACAAAATTACAATAGAAAGCAAAATCAAAATATTGAAACCCTAACCTTTGAAATTCAAGAACTGCAGAGAAAACACTGCAAAGAAAATCATTCTGTTATCGAAAAGTTGGAGCATGAAAACTGCACGATAATTTCCGAATGGCAACAAAAGCTTCACACAGCAAATGAAAAAGTACGGGATCTTCAATATGTTATTTCAACTTATAAGAGAACTGCAGAAGAACTACGAGTTAAGATTGAATCCCATGAGAAAGAAATGAGGTCGATGAAAGATGGTTTTAATACTGAGAAAAGGAGACTTACTACCAAGCACATCGACGAAACATCGAAATTGAAGAAACGAATCGATGATCTTGAAAACGATCTAGTTTCAAGATCAAACCTATTGGATATACGTAAAAAAGAATGGGAAAACGTAATCAACGAAACCACTAGAAAGTACAGTTTACTTCTAGAACAGTGTGAACATGAAAAACAAAGATTGACGTTAAGTTTTGAGAACGAGATTGAATGTGCAAAAAGAAAACTTGAAAGCCAAAAGGAAACATTCGAGGGGAAGTTAAAGGAAGCCAAAGGAAAATGGGAAATAAATGCACATCAAGAATATTGCCGAAATGCAGACGCGGCATTGACAGAAGTTGCAACTCTACGACAACAGTTTGAACTAAACAAGATGGAATTGTACTCAAATTTTACGTTGGAAAAGCAGAAGATGACCAATGAAAGTGAACGCAAAATTGCTGAATATCGAAAGACAGTGGACGAGCTGGAAACACAAATCTCAGTGATGAAAAACGAAGAAGTTCGTTTGAAAGCTAGTATTAAAGAGTTGCGAGAAAAACTGGAAGACCAGAAACAGAAAGCATCAAGCTTTACTAAAAACGAAATGATGAGTTTGAAAATGACACTTGAGAGAGAGTTTCAGGAAAATGTTGATGAAATGAAAAGAAGGCACGCAACTGAAATTGTCAAAAAGGACAAAGAACATGCTAAAGAAAAGCAAGAGATGCAGGAAAAATTTAAACGTTACATAAATAAAATAGAAAAAGGCCATCTCGAGTGTAAAACGAAAAAGTTCTCAGAAACTCAAGAGTGCGAAGAACAACTTCGTCAAAATTTGATCAAGACCGAAGAAGATTTACGCTGTGAACAAAGAATACGTTTAGAACTTGAAAGAAAACTTGAATCACAGAACAAATCATTCCATCAAGCAAGAAAGGTTTGTCTTCAAGAAATAAATCGAGAAAAGGAAGATCGAGAAAAGAAATTTGAGCATGAAAAGCGTTTACTTGAACAAAAAACGGAGGCCTTAAAGAATGAGTTACACAAAGTAATAAAAGAAAAGAAAGACGATTGTATCTTATATAGTAAGCAAATTTCTGAACTTCAAGAATCCCACGAGAACGAAGTAAGAAAACTTAAAGAAATTCAGGAAAAGAATAAACAAGACTTACTAATAAAAATTAAGCAGGAGCAAAGAAATGAGGACGCAGAATTGCAAAGAGCCATGGAGATTAAAGGTTTAGAATTACAAAGAAAACTGACAGATGCAGAAAAAAGACTTAGTGACTTATATACAAAATTTAGCAAGGAAAGAAATGAGCTTCAAAACTCTTTTCAATCAGAGAAACTGGAAATTCAGGAGATGTCTAAGAAAGAAATAAACAAAACCAAGAAAGTTTTGGAAGAAAAGTTCCAGCTACACATTGCAGAAGAAAAACGACGACACGAGGAACAGTTGGCCAGTTTTTGTCAGGAAATTAGCTCTCTCAAATGTGAAAATAAGCTTTTTGAGAAACGGTTACATCAGGAAGTGTTCCACAAAAAAGAAATTATTGCTGGGGTGGAGTTAGACGTAAGGAGAAAAATGCAGTCAGAGCACACTAGTCTAGAAAGGTTTATAAAGGAACTTATGCAGGAAAATCGAAAGCTTAGAGACGAAGTTTATGAACAACGGGAGCGCCATAGACGTGAAATAAATAAACTGCAGCTGGACATAGAGAAGGAGAAGGAAAAGGCTGCTACTGGAACAAACAACGATTTTATTGATGAGGCGATGGCTAAGAAAACAACAACAGAGTCTACCAACAGGAGTGCTGTGAGTATAGTGGCCCTTCCCTTTTCACAGTATGTTGAAAATAATGAATGTAAAAGAAGCAATACTTTACCTTTGGCCAGCAAATTGAATTACGTTAAAGGTATTACCATAAACTCTCGACTTAATGCATTGTCAAGGAACCCTGAATTGAACTTTTAATCTGCAAGCCTCCCACGCCGCGTACTAGCATGATGTTAGTGCTATATTAATGACACTACGCTATCTCGAGTGTTTTATTTACTACTAACAACTTTCGTATAGTCAGGTTTAAGTTCTTAAATATTTAATGCGTGAGGTATATTTGGATCTTCTTAGGTTTTTGGAACCTCATTTTTTTTTTACAATTTGACAAATTGCCACACATGTTTTACTAACCGTAGTTTGCTATTAGATATGTTGTTTGAACTTAATTCCATAACATCATTAAAAAACTTACCCGGAAACAGTTAATCTTTTAAAATTTGGTTTTTCCAGCATTCGTCTGCTGCAAATGGATTTAACTTAAAGGGTTAAGTTTAAAAGTTCTGTCCTCCGTTCAAAAATGGTTATAAAATAAAGTTATATAGCTATGACTTTTGTACAAAAGACAAAACATATTCTATTTCAATTGTTAACATTAATTTCCTATATTCAGAGCGTCTTTTCAATACTTATTTTTTTGACTACTTGTTTATTGTAATTTTGCTATTGTAAAGTACTGAGATCGCTTCATCTGCTGATCAGTACTTAGAAAATCTTGCTATATAAGGTACTTAAGAAACTGAAAGAAGAGTAGCTACTTTTTACTAACCGTTCTTGTCTTTTTAGTGCCTGTGCTCGCTTCTACGTTCCCCCTGTATCGAGGTGATCTCAGAATCCTCCCGTGTGGTAGAACACAGAAACGTTACCCTTAAAACTAAGAACGAGCGATTGGAAAGAGAAATGGAAGTGCTAAAAGAGAAACTTCTTATGCTTGAAACGCGGCACAAGTAAACAAGAAAATGACAGCAAAGTTAGGTTAGCTCACACTTTTTTTATAGATATATAGTATATATATGTGCCAATTTCAGGTTTTTCTGTATAAGCAAATCAAACGCTTCAAGTTTACGACATATTCAACAAACCGCTATCCAGGGTAACTGAAAAATATTGGTACTTATAAGGGAATACATAGTTAGTTTACCAAACTCTTCCCTTGAATATTTGCTTGAGCGCTTTCTTGGACTTACACTTTCGGATCAGACTTAGCTTGGTGGAAGTAATCGCCATAAGGACTTAGCCTTCCAATTAAAATTACAATGTAAATGACAAAAACAAAGTTATCGTGGTTTGCTTAATCTTGGGAACTTTAAACAAAAAAGTTCTATTTTAGTTTTGTTTCTATTGTACGATGGAAATGAGGCTAACCTCACTAAATAGCTAAATTTACGTAAAGTGATGCTGGATAGTGTATTTTAGTACACGGAGTTATTTAAAATCAGAATTAATCATCGTACTGTACTTAAAGTGCCTATGAAGCGAAATTTTTTTCGGCACAGTTTAAAAATATACTGTTTTAAATATACAATTGCAAAGTTTGAAAAGCCGACAATAAAAATTGTGGAGTTTACAAGTGCTGAAAGTTGAGCAATTTTGCCTTCAAAAATGGTCAGGGAACTGGGTACGAATTTATTGTGGCACGTTAGTTTGTGTGCTCAAGTTTGTTTATGCCATTTGATTTTCAGTCGATGAGGTGAAATTCCGAGAGATATTAGTGCAACTCTTATTGGTTTTTTTTGTTTTGCTTTTTTGTTCATCTTTTGCTTCTCATGTCTCCTTTTGTAATACATTGATCGCAGATTAACAATCAACTACAAAGTGACTGATCCGCCTAGATTAGACATTTCTATTTGCGGATCAGTCTAATCAAGTAATACATGAAACTGTAACATTTTTTGAATAAAATTGTTGTTGTTGTGTTGTAGCAACGCAATACGCTCTTCTTTCTTACTATTGGCCATATTGGCTTGAATTATATCAAACAAACTGACGTCACACGTTGATGTCACAAGATGTTTTGGCCGCGCGATTCAAATGCCATTTTTGAAGGTAAAGTAGCACAACTTTCAGCGCTTGTAAAATCCGTAATTTTTGTCATAAGCTTCTTAAATTTGGAATTGTGTATTTTAAACAGTATATTTTAACATTATGCCAAAAAAATTTCGCTTCATAGGCACTTTAATAGTAAAATTATTAACAAGAACCCTCTAAAAAATCTTAGGAGGGTAAGAAGTGTTAGGTTTAGGGTTACGGTTACGGTTAGGATATTGCGTGAGGACTTGTTGAGTCTTGTTTCTACTGAACGGGCTTATTATTTTCTCTTGAGTATTCTTCAGCTGAGTTTTATTGTCTTTTTCTCTCGTTCTTGTTTTGTCGAGTAGTCTTTGATTCAGCAAACACACGAAGCTTGTTCTTCTCACGATTAGATTAAAGACAGCTACGAAACTAGTACAATCTTATTGAGTTGTTTGTCTCGGACATGGCTTTGGTTTACTAGCTAAGTCTATTTTAAAGGCTTGTTGTCAACATCACTACGTCTTGTTCTTCCAGGTACCAAACAAGGCATGTACAGACACAGCCGTAAAGACAAGACTCTGTTTTGCATAGTTGCTTAATAATTAACCAGTTAACATTTGTCTGTTTAAAGTGCCTATGAATTTTCATTTATTTTGTTATTTCTTTAGTACATTTTATAGACATGTCCAAACAACAGTTTTGGAAAAATGTGTAACTGATGTGTTATTCCCATACAAAAATCTTCGAATGAAAAATTTGAACTAACCAAATTGGTTAGCTTGGCAATCTTTCAACTTTGTCATAAACTTATTAGAAAACTATTGTTGAGCTACTAGTATAAACACGAATAACCCACTCAAAAATATTACCGTGTTTTAAGAAGTCCTTTTTATCATATAGAGATTCAAAACAAAACAAAAGAGGAAAAAGAGTTGTAATACAAACATCTTGGTATGGATTGTTACAAAAGTGTTCCATGTTTTAAGATGTTAAGTTATTTCACTGAAATAGTGTAAATATACGATTTATTTTAAGTTTTCTGGTTGATAATTTAAACTAATTACAAAGAAACCAAAATTGGAAAATAAGGCTTCAACAGGTTTTATCCTGATTCGATATTAAGGGAGTTGCAAAGTATTACGTAAATTATGCTCTTTGTTACAGAAACAAGCTACAGTTTAACATTTGAAATAATAAAATATTAATAGTAGAAGCGTTAAGAGACTGGCAATTCAAGCTTTGATTATTTAATAGAACCAAGGAAAACGACTATGACATAAAAAGATGTGTTGGTAACTAGTATTTTGGAGTGGAAGACAAATATTAATGCCTTTTGGAACCATTAGAACGCCTAAACATTTAGACTAAATTTATATGAAAATATTGCCTACTTCAAACCAAAAAAACATGCTTTAATTTTCCTTATCAGTTGGCCAACTGAAAAGAAAAAAGCGTCGCCCAACTCATTTTGGAGACATGGTACAAACCATGGAAAAATTCGTCGCTCACGTTTTTCCCTAGAGTTGACTGGAAAACGTTTACAAAAGAGGCAAAGACGTAACCGCAATGTGTGCTTTTCCGCCTCGAAACTTAGGTAATTAGGAGTAAACTTTAGAACTAAGATATTTTTGAAACTTTAAACTTTAATTAGCCGTGCAATATCAAAGGCCAAAAGTGAGTTATAAATATTGGCTCCCACTCTTGCCTTAAGTTTTAAACTGTAATTTAGTTACAATGTGGTATACTGCTCTACAACATGTATGAATACAGTTGTATGCGAAAATGTTGGTATTCATAGCATTGTTTGAAGAAACATCTCCATTGTTTATTTGTTTTTGTTTTTTTGGTTTTTTTTGCTGTAACGACAGTTTTCATTACAAAACTTGTAGTTTCATGGTCGTGTAAATAAAGTTACGTTAACAAATACCAAACTCTCTACATTTTCTATAAGTGAAATACAATAACCAAAATGAATGGCGAGCAATGACCTATAGGGCTATTGAATGTTCCTACAAAATTCTGAACTGCTCGCAAAATTGGACTCCTGCTCGAATTGCTCGCAAAATTTTGAAGGATGCTCGAAAATCGCCAGTGTTCATAATTTAGTATTCAAATGCTCGTGTTCACAAAAACTAACAATGTACTCGCCTGCTCGCAAAGACCATTCGATACTCCTACTTATGATTGTTGTCGAGTTGGTATAAAGTTTTCAATCGAGACATCTGCATGGCGGCCAATATTGCAAGTTGTTGTTAGAGCCAAATCTCTAATGCAACCCATCTGATTTTGCTACAGATCGAAATTAAACTCATTTTCTAACGCGAAGTTTATCAGTCTCGCCCAAACATTTCCATTCTTAAAAGTTTGTTAACTTTTGTGACCATCCGACTTATCAACCTACAGCGCAGCAATTAGGTTAGTTTCATGCATTAAGGCAAGGACCGTTCAATATCCTGGATGGGGATTAGGGTTGGGAGAACTTGTAAAACAATCAATCCATACAGGTGAAAAAACATGACTGCACCCGTCAACATCCCAAACGAAACAAATGCAAAACGGTTGATCACCCGCTTCTGGAAATCAGGTGCTCGGCCACCTAAACGGCAAGATCAGCTCTTGATCATATGAGACTGAAATAATGAACACATATACAAGAATTTATCCCTTAAAAATTTTATTCCCAGTTCACTAAAAACATCATTAACTCTGATTTATTGCCATCCTTGTAATCTCCCCTGATTAAAAACTCCTCAAAGAATATAGGAACAGGTATTTATCCGTATTAGGCCCAATAATACACGCAAACAATAACTATGTCCATAGTAAGCCATTCAAGTGTTGTTAATGAAACACTGGAGGCAAACTCAAAGGAAACTTGCAATAGATTCGTCAAAGAAAGATTCAAAAATTTGATTTTCAATATCTAAAAAGAAAAAGGTGCGTTGCATGGAAACTTTAAACTTGTGCGGTACTTCAATTTTTCTAATGTCTTACAAAAATTAAATTTAAAAAATCACCTCTCTCTTAGTCACTTGTAACGAACATTTACTGTTCATGATCCAGTCCGTAAATTTATTTTGTCTGGGAACAGGCTCGAGAATAAAATGATCGCTATAAGATTTTTCGATTGTGTGGATTTGTATGTTTGTTTTTATGTCCTCGCGTTCTTGTTCCTTGAAACAAAGTTCTTGTTACTTATCTTTGACAATGAAAGACAACCTGAGTTTTGCTGTTGGCGAATCTATGGCTAACTTCAACCAATAAGGAAGTAGCTGTTACATTTTACTGGACTTTACTTCCGTGAAGTGAATTCAAATACATAATGTCATATATCGTCCTAACTATTAACTATACATTTTAAAACTGATTAATTTATCAATTAAATTTTGCCATATAGAGGATCTAATATTGTATAATATTATAATTAATCGCGTCCACTTTAAAAAGGTTACACAGCGTAAATAAAATGTAATTATATATTTAATTTCTGTACATATTGTTCTTACGTCTAACTACGATCAAAATATGATTACTTTTGTTCGTCTTTTATCTCTTTTGCCTGAGCAAGTTAATCCCTTCAAAATGAAATTTATTTGCTTTCTCTAATCAAAGTATAAATTTATAAAATCAAAGCATAAAAGTTACAAAATCAAAGTTTAAATTTCACCCCATAAAAAGTCAAAACCAGCACGAAACTGTAACGAACCAGAAACTAATGAAATATAGTTACTGATTAATTAACTAATTTCTTAAGTGACCGCTGATTTACTGATCAGCGGGCTCTCCCTCTTCCTCAGACGCGGCAGCCTCCTCAGCGGTAGGTGTCTCAGAGGGTTGTTCACCTTCTGCGTCAGCAGTAGGTGGATCCTGTGCCTCTGGTTTTTCATCATCCTTCTTGGACTTGCTCTTTGACTTTTTGTCTTTCTTTGTCTTGGGTACGTCTTCGCTTGAAGATGAACTTAACAAAAAAGTGATCGTTTAGAAAAATGAAAAAGATAAAAAAAAAACTATAACTTTGTTTGTGAAGCCAGATAATACTTTTGTTGGTGAAAATCCATTTCCAAATCCAAGAAACGTAGACCTTGAATATTTTGCTTTTGTTTATTGAACAGACTTGTTTGACAGCTGATATCTACGTTTTAAAAGTAGTCACGTATCACTATACCAAACGCCAATCTAAGCTATACTTTTCTTTTTTTTATAGAAGCCCACAATGGTTTTTAAGTGGTTGTTTAACAAGTTGATTGTAACTGAGTAGGTAAAAAAGTAGGAACTGGTTGGGATTTGGTTCACAGAGTTACAAACATAAAATACATAGAACTTTATGTTAACATTAACCATTCAGTCCGCAGAAAAAAACTTTCAAGATATATAGATCTCTTTTTAAAAAAATTCTACTAAATGTTCTAAAAAAGCTTGCCTGTTGTAATTGATTACAAACTCTCTAGAACAAGCCCATCGTTTAACAATAAAAATCTTTTATAA